>PVIC010045974.1:0-14417 GCA_004025085.1 Thryonomys swinderianus
TGAGCCACCATGTCTGGCATTGTGGTATGCGGTGTTGATTGTTGGTAGATGTGTCTTCACACCCAGCATTGTACATGGTTACCGGGGATCGAACTCAGGTCCTTGCGCTTGCGAGGCAGGCGCTGGAACCACTGAGCTAACCCTCTGCCCCGCCCCCCAGCCTATTTTTAACAACTATTTGGACTTAGCCTTTTTGACTTGTTATCTAGAGTTTTGACATTTACTTTATTCAAATGTACCTGTAGGCTTTGAATATTTTTCTTTTGCTTTGGAACACTGAAATCTTATCAGTTTACTGGCATTTCCTTTTCTTCTGAATTCTAACTTCTGTTTCATTGTACTATAATAGTGAGGGTAAACCTTTTAGAGCTTTCATTGTTACAAAAAGTCTGCTGTGGCATGTGTCACATAAGTTCACCACTACTGGACAATAATAAGTTGCATACTGAGTGTTTTCTTAATTATTAAAGGCAGAACTAAGTGACTTATGCTGAATACAAGCTAGATACAAAAATACTGTCTGCAGGTTTTAATGAATAGATTGTTAATTTAGAATTTTAATGTGCATGTTTAGCTGTTGAAGTATTTAAAATATCATTTAGCCAGCCACATTTATGGAAGTAACTATATTCTTGTTTATTTTTAAAACTAGAATGAACTTACAGTGGACCTTCTACATTCACTGCGAATGGTTTTGTCCCCTACTGTGGTGTCTATATTGAAAATCAATAGCCAACTCAAACATATTTTCAAGACTTCATTGACAGAGGCTGAAAAGGTAATAAGTGTTTTGTTTTGTTTTTTGAGACAGGATCTAATTAAGTAGCTCAGTCTGGCTTGAACTTACTGTGTATCTCAGGCTGGCCTTGAACTGGAGGCATTCCTCCTGCCTCAACCTTAGAATGCTGGAATTACAGATGTATGGCCACCATGCCCCGTTTATGATGTTCTCAATGTCTGAAAATTGATGAGTTGTTTAACAAAGGTAATTTTTTTTCCTTCCAAGATAGAAGATCAGAAAAAAGAAATGGATGGCTTTCTCAGTGTATTGTGTAACAGTCTACATGAACTAGAAGAGAGTACAGTTTCTTCCCTGGTCAAATCACAGAAGCTTTGTGAAACCTTAAGTGAAGAAGTGAAATCAATAAAGCAAATCCATTCACAGGTATCTTGTATATCTGACAGAACAGTGTAAAAAGAACGTTTTGTGATGATTGATATGACTTAACACATGTTGTGCAATCTGAGTGACACAGTACTAATTTAGAAGCTTGAAGTATACCATGGCTTCTGTAGCTTATAACAGTAGTTAATTTAAATAACTGAGAATACTTATCCCAATTAAGTAATATTTGAGAGTTTTCTACACATAGAGCCTTATGGTGAAGTATATTGTGATGAAGCAAACAGTCCTTCCATATACCAAGGTGAAAGATTTGTGAAGAAACATTTTCATAGAAAATGATTGTAACATTTAAAGTAAACGTATAATGTAAGTTTATTTCTAGTGTGACATCGATAGTTTTTAATTTTCTCATTGATGATTGCTACTTAAATTCTAATAAATGAAAATAATTTAGGACTCTCTATGTCTGTGAAACCTGTTCCTAAGTATACAAGGCTTTAAACCAAACCCAAACTTTCAAACCATTATCTGTAATATTAGGAGTTACAATATTAGGAAGCTTGATACTCTTACAGCTTGAGTAATAGTGAGCACTAAAATTTCATTTACATGAGCCTCTAAGATTTGACTGGCCAGGGGATTATCTCAGTGGTTTCAGTGCCTGCCTCGCAAGGATAAGGTCCTGAGTTCAATCTATAGTACCAAAAAAAAAAAAAACTTGACAGCATCACACTCGTTAAACCTTGATAGGATACAGTTAGTTGAAAAGACTTCTCTTTCTTGCCAAATGAGGGATGAGGAATTCATACAAATGAGGTGATAATCACTTAACCTTTTAAAGTAATTGAACACAACTTTAAGATAAGATTATCTAACAAGTGAAAACAACTTTAAGATGGTCAGCTTTCCTAATTGATAAACATAAGCAGTAGCATCAGAAATTAGTAGAAATAAGACATTTACTGAGCAATCCACTGTGCATTTATTCTTCATATCAATGTAGGTACAGATTCTATGACTTGCTCTTTTTTTTTTTTTTTTTTTTGAGACAGGGTCTTGCTTTGTAGTTCAGGCTGGCTCTGAGCTCACTATGTAACTCAGGCAAGCCTTGAACTCAGCAATCCTCCTGTCTCTGCCTCCCGAGTGCTGGGATTACAGGTGTGAGCCACCATGCCCGGCACTGTGGTATGTGGTATTGATTGCTGGTGGGCATGAGTCTCCACACCCAGCATTGTATGCGGTCACCGGGGATCGAACTCAGGACCTTGCGCTTGCGAGGCAGGCGCCGGAACTGCTGAGCTAACCCTCTGGCCTGACTTGCTCATTTTTCTAATGAAGAAAATGAGACATTGGGAGCCCTAGCAGTATCTAGTTCATCTTACTAGTGATTCATCTTGGTAGTGATTGTGTTGCTTGACAGCATTCATTTATGTGTGCTTCTTCTATAGTTTCTTAGCAATTTGAAATTACAGCCATTTATTATACCTTTGTACATGGTATCTGCCTTAAACTTATCACAGCTTTATATATATGACATATGAAAATTTAGGGCTGGGAATTTAGCTCAAGTGGTACCGTGCCAACCTTGGATGCACAAAGGCCCGAATTCAATCCCTGGTACCACAAAAAAAAAAAAAAATTAACACAAATTTACACAAAAATAAATCTGATAGTATTTGTCCTGCTTCATAATTTAAAAGATTAATAAAACCAGATGCAGTAGTCCATGACTGTAATATCAGACTTGGGAGGCTGAGGCAAGAGGATCATTGTTGAGCTCAAGGCTAGCCTAGGCTACATAGTAAGTTCAAGCCAGTCTCAAAAGTAAAGACTAATGAAAATACTATCTAATAATTAGAATATTAGGCATGCATTGCTATAACTGTGCTTAATTATTGACTGAACAGTAAATAAATATCCTGGATACATTTCTAGCTTTTTTTTTTTTTTTTTTTGAGACAGGTTCTCACTTTGTAGTTCAGACAGGCCCTGAGCTCACTATATAGCCCAGCCTAGCCTCGAACTCACAATCCTCTTATCTCTGCCTCCCAAATGCTGGGATTACAGGTGTCAGCCACCAGGCCTGGCATTGTGGTATGTGGTACGGGGGATCGAACTCAGGAACTTGTGCTTGCAGGGCGGATGCCAGGACCATTGAGTGAAATCTCTGGCCATTTTTAGCTTTTCATTGGTCTTTAGTATAGCTCCTTCACTTTGTAGTATAGCATGCTGCCCCTGAGCTCAGCAAGCCTCCTGTCTTTGCTTCCTGAGTGCTGGGATTACAGGATGAACCACCACACTGGGTGGGCATGAGTCACCATGCTCAATATTGTTGTATGTGGTTACCAGAATCAAATCAGGGACCTTGTGGTTACTAAGCAGGTGCTAGAACGACTGAGCTAAATCTCTGTCCCCCTCCTTTTTTTTAATGGTACTGGGAATGGAACTCAGTCTCACAGGCAAGAAGTTCTTTTTAAAGATATACAAGTATAAAGCACCTGAGTTTGATCCCAGGTACGCAGGGGGGAAAATAAATGGCAGGGATTTAGCTCAGCCATACTATACCTGCCTTGCAAGCACAGGGCCCAATTTTGATTCCTGGTGCTTCCCCCCAGAAAGATATTAAGTATGAACAAGCATAGCAATGGTTTTTTGTTTTTGTTTTGTTTTGCGCTTTTTTTTTTTTTTTTTTTTTTTTTTTTTTTTTTTTTTTTTTTTTTTTTTTTTTTTTTGCTTTTTGGAGACAGGGTCTCGCTTTGTAGTTCAGGCTGGCCCTGAGCTCACTATGGTGCCCAGGCAAGCCGCTGCGAACTCAGCAATCCTCCTGTCTCTGCCTCCCGAGTGCTGGGATGTTTTTGTTTTTTTTGAGACAGACTGGCTTTGTAGTTCAGGCTGGCCCTGAGCTCACAATGTAGCCCAGGCAAACCTGGAACTCAGCAATCCTCTTGTTTCTGCCTTCCGAGTGCTGGGATCATAGGCGTGAGTCACCATGTCTGACATTTGTGATAGGTGGTACTGATTGCTGGTGGGCGTGAGTCACCACATCCAGTATTGTAACAATGTATTTTTATTTGTATGATCCAACTAGATCTATAGGATTTCTTCAATTCTAGTAGTTGATAGTTTGGGATTGCTTAACTCATGAGATTATCAGCATTGGTTCCCTCTTTTAGTGTTATCAGTTGTTAAAAAGCAAGTGTACGTATCCCTCAAAGTATTTTTCAAATATAATATGACATCTGAGTGTTTGATTAGTTTTAATGTACAATGAAATTAAGTTGTTACTAATTAAAATAGTGAAGCTTGCTAATTATTTACTTTTTTTTTTTGGAGACAAGGTCTCGCCTTGTAGTTCAGGCTGGCTCTGAGCTCACTATGTAGCCTAGGCAAGCCGCAAACTCAGCAATCCTCCTGTCTCTGCCTCCCGAGTGCTGGGATTACAGGCGTGTGCCACCACGCCTGGCACTGTGGTATGTGGTATTGATTGTTGGTGGGCATGAGTCTCCACGCCCAGCATTGTATGTGGATTGAACTCAGGACCTTGCAAGCAGGCGCCGGAACCACTGAGCTAACCCTCCGGCCCTAAGAATTTTTTAAAAAAGTAAATAATTGGGCTGGAGGATTAGTTCAGTGGTTCCGGTGCCTGCCTCGCAAGCGCAAGGTCCTGAGTTCAATCCCTGGAAACCACATACAATGCTGGGCGTGGAGACTCACGCCCACCAACAATCAACACCACATACCACAATGCCGGGCATGGTGGCTCATGCCTGTAATCCCAGCACTCGGGAGGCAAAGACCAGAGGATTGCTGAGTTCACGGTGGCCTGCCTGGGCACCATAGTGAGCTCAGGGCCAGCCTGAACTACAAAGTGAGACCCTGTCTCAAAAAAAAAAAAAAATTCCTATAAAATTCTTTTTAAGGGCCAGAGATTTAGCTCAGTGGTTTCAGTGTCTGCTGAGCAAGTGCAAAGTCCTGAGTTCTATGTGGTAACCACATATAACCCACGTCCACCAGCAGTCATTACCACATACCACAATGTTGGGTGTGATGGCTATAATCCCAGCACTCAGGAGGCAGAGGAAGGAGGATTGCTGAGTTTGAGGCTTGCCTGGCCTCCATAGTGAGCTCAGGGCCAGCATGATCTACAAAATGAGACCCTGTCAGAAAAAAAAAAAATCCTCTTAATATCCCCTTCATTGATTTTCTCTGTGAGAGAGAGGTAAACATCTCTTGTTAAGAATTTGGGCTAGAATTTAGCTCAGTGGTTCTAGCGCCTGCCTAGCAAGCGCAGGGTCCCTGGTTCAATCCCTGGTAACCACAGACAACAACACTGGGTGTGGTAAATCACACCTACCGCAATCAGTACCACATATCACAAATGTGGGGCTTGGTGGCTCAAGCCTATAATCTCAGCACTTGGGAGGCAGAGGCGGGAGGATTGCTGAGTTAAAGGCTTGCTTGCCTGGGCTACCTAGTGAGCTTAGGGCCAGCCTGAACTACAAAGCGAGATCCTGTCTTTAAAAAAAAAAAAAAAAGAATTTGTATAATTCTTACCTGTAGAACACTTCATGTCATTAGTCGTACACAGCAAAAGTGCTCCAAGTGTTGTAATTCCAAGTCTTTTTCACCTCCCTTCATATTTCTTACAGGAACTCTGCCAGTTCATGAATCTTTGGGCAGAAAAATTCTGTACTTTGGAGGAAAAGTGTGACAACATCTGGCAACCACTCAGTAAAGTTCAAGAAAACACAAAGCAGTAAGCTATTTTAAGTCCTTTTAAATTTTTCTGTAAGAAATTATTTCAGAAAAAAATTTTCAAAGAGCATAAATAAGTCTTACGTACTTTTAACTAAACTTCTCATTTGTGAATGCTTTTTTGTGTATGTGTATATTTGATGTTGATACACATACATATCTATTCCATGTATGTACTTCTTAGACTGGCTCTCTTTGATAGCATATTTTCTACTTCCTTCAACCTTATACATTATGTAATTTCACAATTTTTGTCCCATATCACTGATGGAAAATACAGCTGCTGGGCAGGATTTGTCCTGCTGGCTTGTGAGCGGGATCCCTGCGCGATTATACTTGCAGTGGACATAGCTGTGCTCGTTTGCTGGATGTGGTACTTTGATTGTATTTTCGCTGGCAACGGTAGAACTGTCGTGGTATCAATCCTACACCGTAAACCTGAAATACTTGCTTTCTCGCTTTTTAAGAGCAACTTGGCTACTTTCTGATTCAAATTTAATGAAGCTTTATAGTCTTATCACTTGTTAGACCCACGTGCTTGCTCACATCCATTTAAACTTGGGTTTTCCTTTAGAGTCTGTTTTTTTGCAGTGCTGGCAGTCAGCCCCAAGGCCTCATGTAGACTTACCGCTGGAGGTAAATCCTGCCCCAGTGTTTTTTTTTTTTTTTTTGAGACAGGGTCTTGCTTTGTAGTTCAGGCTGGCTCTGAGTTCACTATGTAGCCTAGGCAAGCCTCCAACTCAGCAATCCTCCTGTCTCTGCCTCCCGAGTGCTGGGATTACAGGCGTGAGCCACCATGCCCGGCACTGTGGTATGTGGTATTGATTGCCGGAGGGCGTGACTCTCCACGCCCAGCATTGTATGGGGTCACCGGGGATTGAACTCAGGACCTTGAGCTTGCGAGGCAGGTGCCGGAACCACTGAGCTAACCCTCTGGCCCCCCAGTGTTTTATACTTAAGTCTGTGAGCAATTTAAAAAATTTTATGTACACACACACACACACACATGTGTGTGTGTGTGTATATATATGTATACATATATATGGGTATGTATATATATATGGATGCTCTCAATTCATGAGGAAAAGGATATTCTCTATATGAGATAGTCTATATTTATAAATATAGATATAGTCTATATCTTTCCTCATATAGTCTATATATGAGGAAAAGGATGTTCTATTATATTTACTCCTGTTTTTAACCTTTTTTTTTTTTTTTTTGCTTTTTGGAGACAGGGTCTCGCTTTGTAGTTCAGGCTGGCCCTGAGCTCACTATGGTGCCCAGGCAAGCCGCCGCGAACTCAGCAATCCTCCTGTCTCTGCCTCCCGAGTGCTGGGATTACAGGCGTGAGCCACCATGCCCAGCATTTGTTTTTAACCTTTTAATTGTTCCTTCCTGAAGTTCCAAACTTCCTTCAGAATAGAGAACTTCCTGTGCATTAAGGTTAGGTCTGCTGGCCACAAATTCTGTTTTTCTTTGAGTGAGAGTGTTATAATTTTCTCTTCATTCTCAAAAAATATCTTTCTTGGACCTATATAAATCAGGGGTGACAGTTGTTTTCTTTCAGTATGTTTCAGCCTTAAACTCTATCTCTTTTGCTTCTATGACTGATGATGTAAATGTTAGATATTTTATTATATCCTCAGATTCTATCTATAATTATATCTATCTTTCTGTTCAAACTGGATAAATTCTGTTGATCTGTTTTCATATTTACTGAGTTTTCCTCTATCATTTCTAACCTACTGTTGAACTCATTCGATAAGGTACTTTGTTCATTATTGCATCTTTTTTTGAGACAGGATCTTGGTGGCCTTGAAGTCACTAGATAGCCCAAGCCAGTCTCAGAACTGGTGGCAGCCTCCTTCCTCAGTCTTCCAAGTACTGGGATTAGAAGTGTACAGTATCATCCCTGGCTCAGTACTGCGTTTTAGAGCTTTGTGGTTTTCATTTGAAATGGTGTTTTACTGTATTGGCCAGGCTGCCCTTGTTCTAAGTTCAGGTAATCTTTTTGTCTCAGGCTCCTGACTAGCTGGGACTACAGATATTTTTATTTTTTGTTCTGTTTTTTTTGAGACAGGGTCTCACTTTTATACTTCAGGCTGGCCCTGAGCTCACTATGTAGCCCAGGCAAGCCTGGAACTCAGCAATCCTCCTGTCTCTGCCTACCGAGTGCGGAGATTACAGGTGTGAGCCACCACGCCCAGCACTGTGGTGTGTGGTATTGATTGCTGGTGGGCTCGAGTCACCACACCCAACATTGTATATGGTTACTGGGATCAATCTCAGGACCTTCCACCTGCATCGCTGAGCTAAATCTCCGGCCCGACTACAGATGTTTTATGTGTCTGTCTCTGTCTCTCTGTCTCTCTCTCTCTGTCTTTTAGGAAAACATTAATTTGTATATTTTAGATATACATGATAACTTTCATCATAAGGAATTTATACTACTACATTATGTATCTTCTTTTTCCCCACCACTCCATGATTTTTCTTCTTTCCTTATTCGTTCTTTCCTTTCTCTCTCCCTCCCCCTTTCCTTGTTCCTCTTCTCATTTTAACATTTTCTTCCCATTTCCCAACATCTGTTGTACATTTTAGCCCTTATTTTCCCTTTCAGATTCTCACACCAGAGAAATAATGTGGTATTTAAAATTGTGTCTGATTTATTTTACGTAAGAGTATGATCTTGGGCTGGGGATTTAGCTCAGTGATTCCGGCATCTGCCACATAAGCAACAAGGTCCTGAGTTCGATCCCATGTCCCAGCAATCAGCACCACATGCCACAATGCTGGTCGTGGTGGCTCATGCCTATAATCCAAGCACTCAGGAGGCAGAGGCAGGAGGATTGCTGTGAGTTTGAGGCTTGCCTGGGCTACATACTAAGCTCAGAGCCAGCTACTACAAAGCGAGACCTTGTCTCAAAAAATATAAGGGGGGGTGTGTATGATCTCATGGTGCATCCATTTCGCTATAAATGTCCAAAGCTCATCCTAGTTATGGCAAAGTAGTATTCCAGTGTGTTTAAAAAAAAAAGTGCTCATTTTCTTTATCTATTTGTGAGTTGATGGGCATTTAGCTATTATAAACTGAGCCACTATTAACTGGATGTGCCTATATCACTATGGTATGATGGTTTTAATTCTTTCAGAAAGATACCAAGAAGTATAGCCGAGTTAAATGGAACCTCTAGTTTTACATCTTGAGAAATATCCATGGTGATTTCCACAGTAGTTCACCAGGGTTCCTTTTTCCCTCCAGCCCCTCCAGCATTTGTTATTGGTTGTTTTCTTTTTTGCAGTACTGGCGATTAAACTCAGGCTTTGTGTGTGCAAGGTAGATGGCATACCATTTGAGCTAAAATCTTGGCCCTGGTTGTTTTCTTGATAATAGCCATTCTTTCTGGAGTGTGGTGGAATTTCAGCTTTGTTTTAATTTGCATTTCACAAATGACCAGTGATGCTGAACATTTTTTCATATATGCAGTTATCTAAGAGGTACCTTTTCTGGATCTGGTTATCCTTAAAGAAGTATCTTCACCTGGTTCTGGATAGGAGTGATTTTTCAGAGCCCATTTTTGCATTGGGTCTTTAAATTTGAGAGGTCTGGTTCTTTTACCTTTTTTGTATTATCTAGATAATAGTCCTTTATCTGAATGGCTGGTAAAAAAATTTTTCATTCTTGGGTTGTCACTTTATTCTGGTTTTTCTTGCGGTGCAAAAGTTTTTAAATAAGATGAGATCCCAATTGTTGATTCTTTGTATATTTCCTGTATGGTCTGGATTTTATTCATGAAGTCTTTGCCTACCAGTATGTTTTCAAGCATCATACTTAGCCTCGTTTCCAGCAGATTTAGTGTTTCTCTACACTTTTTTTTTCTAGTACCTGGGATCAAACTTGGGCCCTTTTGCATCCAAGGTTGGTGCGGTACCACTTGAAGCTAAATCCCCAGCCCTTAGGTGATCCCTAGTGTTTCTGTTTTAATATTTAGATCTTTAATCTATTTCAATTTTAGATTAATGCATGGTGAAATATGTAGGTCATTTCTGGAAGAGGCTGAGAAAAGGTGTCATAAGAAAAGACTTGCAGCCAGAGGGTTAGCTCAGTGGTTCCGGCGCCTGCCTCACAAGCATAAGGTCCTGAGTTCGATCCCTGGTAACCACATACAATGCTGGACCTGGAGACTCAGGCCCACCAACAATCAATACCACATACCACAGTGCCGGGCGTGGTGGCTCACGCCTATAATCCCAGCATTTGGGAGGCAGAGACAGGAGGATTGCTGAGTTGGAGGCTTGCCTGGGCTACATAGTGAGCTCAGAGCCAGCCTGAATTACAAAGCAAGACTCTGTCTCAAAAAAAAAAAAAAAAAAAGACTTTTGCAAGGGTCATTTAATGGCACAATGATGTCAGTCACTGGAAATTACATTGATCAAAGCATAGATTCTTAAATTTGTTTAGGTGCTTGCTTCGGCAGCACATATACTAAAATTAAATTCGTTCAGGAGGATGGGCTTTGGTACCACATTGCATGTATTCAATCTGTTTGATCTTTGGAAGGTTGTACCACACTTTCCTGTTTCATCAAGGTTTTTTTCTTTTTCTGTAGGAAATCTAAGGATATAATCAGCACAGCAACTTTTCACAGTAAAAAATTTTGCACTGATTTTGATGGCTTGTCACAAAAACTCAGGCATTTCAACCAAGAAGGTACAAAATTGGTTGAAGAATCTGTGAAACAGTGTGATATACTCAACTCCAACTTGGAAAAAGTATCTCAAGAAACTGAACAGAGATGTGAGTCTTTGAACACAAGTACAGTTTGTTTCTCTAAAGAGTGGATATCCTCCTTAAATAAAAAGGAAGAGGAACTTCAGAACTTATTGGAGGTAATAACTTTGTACTTGGAACCTACTTTAAGGAGAAGAATTATAATCAGCCAGATAATTAAATATTCTGGCAAAATTGCTGTTTGACAACAAATTACACTTTAAGATATAAAGAATGACTCAAAACCCTTCCCTATAATATTTGATATATATGACCTTATTTTATGCTTTTGTACTTGTCTAGATCTCAGAGTTCATTAAGCATTTGTCTAATGTCTGTCTTGGATCTATGCTTTGTTTTTACTTGTGGGTTTCTTCAGAGAAACGCACTCTTTTACTCTCTCATGCCTTCATTTTTCTTAACTTTCCGCTGGGTGCTTTGAAACGTATTATTGCTTTACGTATTTAGGATGTTGCTCTCGTGGCCCAAAGGATATTTGATAAGTCTGTGGGTTTGTTGGAACCTGACATTGACCTGAGCCCTTTGTGACTTGGTTTTTCCTTTCTGTTTGATAGAACAGGATTTTACTACATACAAAGTAATTAAAGCTTTCAAAGCTATATAAGTAAACTGGAAAAAGAAAAAATCAGGGTTCATAGAGAAATGGTTAATTTCAAAAAATGTAGAAAGTGATGAGCTTACTCACACACCAGAGTAAGGAAGCCATTAGACTCTTTGTGTCACCAGGACTCAGTCAATAGCCAATCTGTTGATGCTTTGCTTGCTCAGAAACATAAGCTAAGCATCAAAAGCAATAATGGTTACAATGAATGAAACATACGAAGCCATGTGTGCTGGTACATGCCCATAATCTCAGTACTCTGGGAGGCTGAGGTGGGAGGATTGCAAGTTCAAGACTAGCCTGGGGATCCTGACTAAAAAAAAAACACACACACAATAAAATCAAATTAAATAAAGGGGTTAGGGGTATACCTTAGTGCAAAGGCCCTGTGTTTGATTCTCCTTACCAGGTGGAAAAATTCAAACATGTTAAAACTCATGAATTCATAAAAATTTCATAGAACTTCTTTGGATCGTGCATGACTTAGGCTAGAGAAGCAATGTGTTATTTTGCAAAGTGGTAAATAGAGCATCCGTTTTTGCTGAAATAAGTGTATTTATTTGGTTTAGTGGGATAATTGATGAAAAATCTTTCATAGAATTTCAGCTAAAGAAATGGAGAAGAAATGGTATAATTACATGTTGCAACTTCTAGTGAAATAGTCCCTGTGGTCATGAATGATTGCTTAAACTATTTGATCAAAAGCTTAAGGGAGGGGCTGGAGATTTAGCTCAGTGGTTCTAGCGCCTGTCTGGCAAGCACAAGGTCCTGAGTTGATCCCTGGTAACCACATAAAACAATACTGGGCATGGTGACTCACGCCCACCAGCAATCAGTACCACATACACAATGCTGGTGACTCATGCCTGTAATCTCAGCACTTGGGAGGCTGAGGCAGGTGGAGGAGGACTGCTAAATTCAAGGATTGCCTGAGCTACATAGTGAGCTTAGGGCCATCTGGAACTACCAAGCGAGACCCTCTCTCCAAAAAAAAAAAACAGAGTAAATAGATATTGAAAATACAGCATAGAGATGCAGTTGACTATATCCAGGATAGATAGATTCAATAAGACAGATGTCCGATTTCTTCAATAACAGAAGTTTTGTTTTGTTTTCTTGGTAGTACCAGGGATTGAATTTAGGACCTTGCGCTTGCCAGGCAGCCATGGCACCACTGAGCTACATCCTGGCCCAAGGAAAGTTTTTTAAAGGAAAAAAAAAACAAAAACAAGATCTGGCATGACTTAGGCCTGGCATGTTGCTCAGCAGAGCCATACTTTCCTCACAAGTGCAAGGTCCTCAGTTTAATGGGAGGGGATAATTTAGATCAAAAGACACCCATGAAATCTCAGTTTGTCTAGGATAATCCTGCATCTATCAAGATGGGTAAGGATCGGGGCAGGGGTTTTAGCTCAACTGGTACCGTGCCAACCTTGGATGCACAAGAGCCCGAGTTCAATCCCTGGTACTGCAAATGAAAAGATGGGTAATGATTAAGAATAGATCCTTTTGCTTTGAGAAGTTGGGGCAATAAACAATTTAAGATATAGTGATTAATTCTGATTCAAATAAATCAGTTGTGAAAAACATTTGAGACGTTTGGTAGAATTTGAACACTATAGGCGTTTGATATAAAGGAATAAATGTTAAATTTTTAGATATGATGGTGATCTCCTATGATTTTAACTCTTAAGAGGTACATGCCAAAGTAAAGTGGTTAGAATGGTACTGGATTTGTTGTAAAATAACCCTGAGAAGACAGTTTTATTTTAGTAATGATTGCTTATTTACATTGTACAGGATATAAACAAATGTCAAGAGGCTTCAAAGTCAGAGATCACTGAAAAATTAAATGGACATAAAGCGGAAAATGAGAACCAGCATGATATTTTTCTTAGCCAAATGAGAACTGATGCAGAAGATTTGTTAGCACAAAATCTAGAACTTAATGAAACTACAAAACTGGGTTTGACTAAGCTTAATTGCTTTCTGCAACAGGATCTCAAAATGGATATCTCAACAGGTACTTAGAAGTGGAATTATTTAACATTTTGAAGTTGAGTTCAACACAATGTTAGGGTTTTTTTGTTTGTTTGTTTTTTGTAAAGTTAGGTGTTCTTTAAAACTAAGTCTTCCAGGGCCAGAGATTTAGCTCAGTGGCTCCAGCGCCTATCTAGCAAGTGCAAAGTCCCTGGTTTGATCCCAGGTAACATACAACAGTACCAGGCAATGGTGACTCACACCCACTGGCAATCAGTACCACATACCACAAATGCTGGGCTTGATGGCTCAAGCCTGTAATCCCAGCACTTGGGAGGCAGAGGCAGGAGGACTGCTGTGAGTTCGAGGCATGCCTAGGCTACATAGTGAGCTCAGGGCTAGCCTGAACTACAAAGTGAGACCCTGTCTCAAAAAAAAAAAAAAAAAAAAAAAAAACCTAAGTCTTCCATTGCCTAAAGGGAACTTATAGTTTCATTGGAATCAATTCAAATATGGAAACATTAGAAACCCAAAATAGTTTTCATTAATTGTTTGATGTCTTGATAAAGTACTATGTACTTTTAGAAATGTGGGTATTGCTGGGCGAGGTGACTCACACCTGTAATCCCAGCATTTGGGAGGCAGAGGCAGGAGAATTGCTGAGTTTGAGACTTGCCTGGGCTACATAGTGAGCTCAGGGCCAGCCTGAGCTACAAAATGAGACCCTGTCTCAAAAAAAAAAAAAAAAAGAAAAGAAAAGAAATGTGGGCATTAGAATTTAGTAAGATGTTATATTCAGGGAACCGGTTTTGTTAAGAAAAGACATTTTAGCCGGGCGTGGTGGCTCACGCCTGTAATCCCAGCACTCGGGAGGCAGAGACAGGAGGATTGCTGAGTTCGAGGCTTGCCTGGGCTACATAGTGAGCGCAGAGCCAGCCCGAACTACAAAGCGAGACCCTGTCTCAAAAAAATAAAAATAAAAAAAATAAAAATAAAAAAAGAAAAGACGTTTTATTTTTGGTTTGTTTTTAAACAGGATCTCTGTATAATTCATGCTAGCCCCAAACTCATGGTAATCCTGTGATAGTCTCTAAATTAGGATGATAGGCATGTGCCACCATGCCCACCTAAAAAAAGACTTTTTTTTTTTTTTTTTTGTT
>PVIC010045975.1:0-14389 GCA_004025085.1 Thryonomys swinderianus
GACTGCAGAAAAGCTCTCTAATGCAAGGGTTTCATCACGGAACGTTTTCTTCACGTTTAATTTCTCCCCTCAATTCCCTTTAGCCTGAATTAGCCCAGCACCTACCTTTGAGCTCCTCAGTGTCTCACCTGTGTTCTTAAGAAACACTTAACTCAGTTAGTGCGGGCAGCATTTGTTGGGCATAAAATCCATGGCAGGACTGGTATTCTTTTTTTTTTTTTTTTTTTTTTTTTGCTTTTTGAGACAGGGTCTCGCTTTGTAGTTCAGGCTGGCCCTGAACTCACTATGGTGCCCAGGCCAGCCGCTGCGAACTCAGCAATCCTCCTGTCTCTGCCTCCCGAGTGCTGGGATTACAGGCGTGAGCCACCACGTCCAGCATTGTGGTATGAGGTGTTGATTGCTGGTGGGCGTGTCTCCACACCCAGCATTATATGTGGTAACCGGGGATCGAACTCAGGACCTTGCGCTTGTGAGGCAGGTGTCGGAACCACTGAGCTAACCCTCCGGCCCAGGACTGGTATTCTTAAAGCTAGCAGACCATATGCTACGTGAAATAACTCCATCGCATGATGTTTAAGGTCTCATAGTTTCTCTTGTCTGAGGAACCCCAAAGTATAAAAAGAAGATTGAAATAAAGACAGACCATGGGAAAGCAGGACGTGTATCTTTTCAAATACAAAGAGGATCAAGAGATGGAAGGTAGAGGTGTATTATGAACATGTATTAAGTCCCCCCCCAAACAATTTAATTCTTATATCATGAAATGTATGGGTAAAAATAAAGGGGAGAAGACTCAGTTAGGTGGCATATGACTTTCCGAGAGAAGTGCTTAGTTGGAGCTTCTGTATGTCTTGCTGGAAATCGCCTTCTAGATGCCAAATGACTCCCTGCTTCATTAGCTGATGAAAGGATGAAATCAGTGTAGAGACTTAAAGTTCTCTTTTGTAAACAAATAGTCCCAGAGGGTAGAAATGTAGAGGAGAGTAGCATGGTTTCTCTTCAAACTTAAAATAAAATAGAATATTGAGATTTGCTATTTTAGTTAGGGAACTAAATTTGAGGTCATGATTACAGTTGGGGTTTTTTTTGTTTGTTTTTTTTTAAATTTGAATCTTTATTGGTACATTTTATATATACATCATGATCACACTTAACATTGAGAATTTATACCTGTATATGACACAACTTTATTCTCACTTTTTCCTATTCCCCTGTCCACCCAAGATTCTCCACATACACAAGCTTTGTTTCCTTTTTTACCATCACATTTTTTTCTTTTCCCTTGTTACTTATCCCTTCCCCTCTTTTCCCTTGGAATATTTACTATTTCACAATACCCATCATGCATTCTAGAACTCATTTACATCATTGATTTCTCATACCAGAGGAAAGATACAGTATTTACATATCTGTGACCTATTAATTTCACTTACAAGTGTCACTACATTTGTTAATCCATAAGACTGACTCTCAGAACACAAAGTTCAGGTGATGTTGGTGACATAGATGGCGATGCTGTACCTAACGCTGTGCTGTCATGTTTGTTAGGTGGTGTGCAATTCAGAAAGCTCTGCTTCGTCCTTAAAGACCTTCACGACGGCAGCAGGGGTGCAAGTCCCTGACTTGTTTTTAGAGCCAGATGGCGTGGCTTTGACTCTTCACTCTACAACTCCCTGCCTCAGTGACTTCACTAAGTTTGTTTTGAGCATCTATAGATTGGGATTGTTAAAAATAAAGAACATAACATATAAAAAGTGTTTAGCACATTGTGAAGTTCAAATATATATTATTCACACCATCATATATGTGACAACATTCAAAATTACAAGGTTAAGTAGCATATTCGAGTTGATGAAGCCAAAATGTATTTTGATGGGCATCCAATTCAGGCATTTGGGATTTCAGTACATAGCCCTTCTGATACCATTTGAACCTTAATCCATCCTCCCACCTACTGGCCATGTAGTTTGCATGAACATTAGAAAAATCGCAAAAGTCTCAGCCATTATCTTTTAAAGCAAGATGATTATAATAATAATATTTCAAGGGTTATCCTAATATATCAATTTCCGGACATGTGTGAGGTAGTATTAACATAGTACCTTGCATTAGAAATCACCCAATTAATATTCAACATGATCATCATTCCATGAAATCTCTCTGATATTTTACAAGGTTAACTATTTTCTCAGTAATTCGCTTTGTCAATATGAATTTAATTCCCTTAATCATCTTACCTTATTTTCACATTCAGCTGCATGATTTGATTTTCAAACATTTCTCTTGTTTCCTCCCTTATTGAAGGTGGAATTAGTTTTAAAAATCTTGAAAATATTTTTTGAAAAGCAGCTAATGACAAAATTTACTTTTTCTGTGAATGTTGATTTTTTTTCTGTAGAACACTGAAACATAATACAAAACCAGGCATAGGGTTGCACTGTTTTTTTCAAGCATATGGTTTATAAAATAAACTTTTTTCTATTTTAAATAAATCATTCTTTCCAATAAAATCTTCTACTTACTACCTCAGTTTCTGTTTGAAAAAAATATATATACTGGTCTAAATAAGGATTCTTTTTATTTGTGAACTAATTAACATGACTCCATGTTGTTGTGACTGCTAGATTTGAAATATCTTGTGTAGTTTCACTAACCTTTGTGAGTCTCAGAGTAACTGTTAGTCTCTGTAAAACTAAGGTAATTGTTAGTAAATGACTGGAATTCACAACACTCTCAAAGATAATGGATATTTTAATGACATCTTTGAGGATATTATGAAGTTGTTGATAAAAGGGGACAAAACCTATTTATTTTTGTATATTAGCTATGCTGAGAGACTAAACAGCATTTTTTATCCAAACAAACTAGATTTAAGAGGTAAGTTAAAGGAGGATGCAGAAGAAAAAGAATAAAAGAATAACCCAATGATTTGAAGTTGGTAGATATATTGGAAAATGTAAATTTAAAAAACTAATTTAAAAGCACACAGATGAAAAGAAAAATGGAAGAAGAAAACAGGGAAATCACAAAAGAAAGAACAAAAATGTAAATATATGAAAAAGAAATATTCATTTGTTTTAAAAACCATCCTATTGAAAAGTGTGTGTGTGTGTGTGTGTGAGAGAGAGAGAGAGGGAGAGAGAGAGAGAGGGAGAGAGAGAGAGAGCGTGCAAACAAAAAGAGTGACCTTGTTACTTTGTTAAGTGTATCCAACCGATCAAGCTTCCTCTTTGTACCTGTAGTCTTTGCTCACATTTACACACTTTCTCCTATTGAGACTTAGACTCTTGTTAGCTTTGCTGCTCATCAGTCTGTGCTGCCTGGCACGCTGCTTTGGCAAAAGACTACCACAGACCTCGGGTGCCAACCACATAGCACGGCTTCAAGAAATCATGCCCTTCCTCATTCTCATGTCACTGGCATAGGCCTGTGGGCCAGGCTTATTTAGCCTGATGGAGGATATGAAACTATGACAACAGGGGGTAGGTGGTCCATTGCAGCTGAGGGACTCGGCATAGGAGAGACTCCAGTCCATGACACAGATAATTCTTGGCTCGCACACTGGGTAACTGCACATGTCATCAAAGGGATCCCTACGCCAGCCAGACCCACCTGACTGAGCTACTGGACAAAGAAAGAAATGGAAGATAGGCAGGGAGAGTGGCCGATGTGTGTGGGCAAGCAGAGAAAGGTATGAAATCTTTATTTAAAAAGAGCATTAGAAAAAAATGAGCATACTGATAAAATGTTTTGCAAATTCTAAGGACCCAGAAAATCACAAGGACGATGGCATAAATGGAGAAAAAAGTGAAGAGGAAGAAGGAGGAAGAGAAGGAGGAAGAGGAGGAGAGGAGGGAAGATAGAAAGAGAGGAAGAGAGGAGGGGAGAAGAAAAGAGAGAGAGTAAACGGGCGGTGGAGAGGAGAAGGGAGGGAGGAAAGAAGAGGGAGAAGAAGCAAGAGAAGAAAATGGACAGAGAGATGGGGAACAAGGGGGTAAACATCATTTTTTAACTTAAAAAGTTTAAAGAAAAATGAGAGGGAAAGCAACTTCTAAAATGAATAGCAGCTGGACCAAAACATTTTTTATTAATACCAGTATAAGACGCAGTCAAATGGTATCTTTCTTGAGTTGAGGGAAAATAATAACTAGCTTAAATCTTCATAGCTATAAAATATTTCTCAAGACAGGGAGAAAAATAAATATGTTTTTAGAAAAATAAAACTTTCACATTAACAGGCATTCCTTATGACAATAATAATGGGAGGAAATGACAGTTTAAACCATCAAAAGTCTGAAATAAAAAAATAAAAATGTTTAACAAATTTTTAAAGTGTTCTAAGTGAAACAGTAAAAAATCATATGCAATGTTTTAAAATGACAATGAGATGAAAATGACAAATAAGAAAATATTAGTCAAGAATAGAGTAATTGGACAGGACAGTTTTGGAAATTCTATGTAAGTGAGGAAGACAAAAAAATTTTTCTTGCATTAGGAATAATTGCATGCTTTCTAGATTAATTCCAGTAGAATAAGCAGAAGAGAACCACAATGCATAATTTTAAAACCCATGGAAAGAATGGAAAACAAAATGATAAATACTCAGAAAAGGAGATAAAGTAACATGGAATTGGTGCAAGAGAAACACAAAACAAAATATTAGTTTAACTTTTCTCTGAATTATAAGTGTGCACCTTAAATGAAAACAAAAATTGTTATATGGTCCAGTGAAGGACAAAGAGTCACAAACTGGAGGAATTAAGTTCAAGCATATGAACTGTGTTACAAGTAGAAGAAATAATGAAAACATAGAATGTGAAAACTTTTACATGATGTCAGTAGCAGGTTTGAGTTTGATAATGCACTACAAATATTTCTACAAATGAGGAAAGAGATTTCACAGTGACAGAGGTGTACCAGGTAAATATGTCACTTTGAAAAAGTTGAATCTACATCCCTAGGCTCTAAAAGTTAAAGCTGATAGGAAAGAGAAAAAAATGGACAAACCTGTTAGACATCTTAACATTTATAGCTAGATTTTAAGAAAAAGAATTTGTGAAGAAGTATAAGATATTACAACACAGGTGAAAATATGATATGATGGGCACATATCAAACACTGTAATGATGACTATAGGATATACGTTCTTTGCAAAGTCAGAAACACTTTTAAAACCTATGAAAAGTAAACACTTAGCAAGAGGTAATAAAATTCTTACTCCGGTATATTTGTGTTAATTTCAGCACAATAACTCTTAAAATTTCTCAACGAAACATGGGAGAAACTGTTAATATTGTGGTTTCTCTAGGAGGGCTATTCACAACTTGCATTATTCAGCTCTTTTTTACTATTGCATTTAAATTTACATTTGTATTCAAATGATATTTGCATATCTGTCATAATATGTGTATCATTCTGAGGTAGAAATGGGAAGAAAGCTGAATGTAATTACTGATGAAGACGCTGTCACAAAAAATTCATTTTTACGTTACTTTGAAAAAATTATCCACAAAAGAGGCCAACTTGATTTTCAGACATGAGGCTGTTGCATCACTAGTCTCTATCATGTAGATAAATTTCTTTTAACTCACTGTTTTCCTTTTAGTGTAATCTGTAGAATTTGAATAATAGTGCCCCCCCATTCAAGGGGCTGAGAGTTTTATATATCTAAAAAGTTCCTTGCCCTGAATATGTATCTGTATTTGGTCTTGCTAGTTACTACTATCATTGTAATACATTCAGTGCACTTTAAACACTGTTTTTATTTTAAACATAAAATATGATGCATTTTAGTACATTACAAATGTAACACTCACTTGAAACCTGGGAAGAGAAAAAAGCATTTTAAAATAAACTTTCAAAAGCAAGGGTTCAGATGATAAAAGTGACTCCCAAAGGCAATGTCAAGGGTTTTCCATCTCTTGGGTCATTAAAAATAGTTTAAGACATTCTAGTCAATGCAGCATGATATGCTTCTGGGTTGTCAAGGAGATGAACAAGATAACCTCGATGCCCTTTTCCAACTCTAAAAACTTTATGATCTTTAGTCCCATAAAGTCTTTTCTTTCTTGAATTTTTTCTTTAGTATTTTCATTTATCAGATTTTAGTGAGAATTGACAGCTCTAAATTTCTGTAACTTTTCTTTACAGTCTGAGGTCCAATATACTCTTTAGATCCCAATTACCTTTTAATATTATTTTTAGTAGAGTTATTTCATTATTCACTTCTCAAACGAATGTAAAACTGGAGGAAAATTGATTGGTTATAATAAAAAATAAATCTTGGTTTTATTCCTTACCAGTGTTATATCTGTCAGCTAGCTACGTTCATTTTTTAAGAATTTAAACATAAAAATCATTCCATGACCCTTTATTAACATATTTAACACCATCAAGCTCCTGTAAGGTTTTAGTTATACTACTATTTCCAAGGATTACTGTTAACAAAAGACATTTTGATATAGGAACAAGCAAGAAATATGTAAAAGCCAACTAGGGCAGTATTATCTGACATTAGGGACTCCTGAAATGTAGTGGAAACCCCAGCAATAGGCTCCAGTCTTCTGTCCAGTGTACAACACAGGCCCAAGGGGGGGGGGAAAGCTTAAAGCGACAGAAAGTGGGGAACCAGGACACCTAATGCCAGTACAACCGACAAAAGCACTGGCCAGTCTCAGCCACTGGTTTTCATCAGTGCTTCATTGCAGTAAAGGTGAGATGTGTGAAAGGGACTGCTATGTCCCAGGATGCTCAGAAGTGCAGTTTCCATAGAAATTAAGGCAAACAAGGCTTCTAAAGGAAAAGATAATACATTCTCAAATTAGGAACAGAATAGACAAAATATATGGTTGTAATTAGAACATTGTCCTTCTAGGCAGAAGGTTTGAGTTGTGGGAATGGAATTTGGGTGTGAGTTACTCTGACCTTGGCATGTTGGCTTCAGCTTGACTCACTTCTATAAACAGGCCAGTCATGGGATTCACTCTTTACAACCTGCACTGCTTACATCCTGCTTCAAGCATAACCAAGGCTACCACCTCCTGCAATCAGATTCCAGAAAACATCGAAAACGCAGCCCAAGTCAACTGATGTTCCAAAACTTAATCCCTCTTATAATTTTATGAAGTATTTATTTCTACTCCCATTTTGCAGATGATTGAAAGTGGGCACATATTATATAATAATATTTTGAGTATACATTTGATATGAAACAATTTTCATTTTTCTACCTTCTGTCACATTTTAATAACTTCCATTCTCCTAAGACTAGTGACTGGTCTTTCACGGACTTGTTTCTGGTTCTGAATATTTTGCACTTCGTTTTACCCCCTGCTTTCCACATGCTTTCTAACATGAGGACTCTAGAACATGTATACATTTTCACACATGTATATGCCTCAAAGACACTGTAAGGGGATGGCTGGCATTTACCTAGTCTGTGCTACAATGAATACAAACTGAATATACAGACCTTTCTAAGTCTAAAAGCCTTCTCTCCTCAATAACCCTTTAGCTAGACCAGCAAGACACCAGCTGCCTCACTGTTTCCATGTAGGGAACATGGGTAGAATGGTAACAAGTAGAAGTGGAAGAGTACAGCAACTCCACTTCTAACTTTCATATTTTACAAATTTTGCAGCAAAAGGTTGCTATGGAGAAGAATCACTGAAGCTCCTCCCAGAGCCGAGAAAGAGGGTCTTCGAATGAGTCTCCAGGAAGTTGTGTCCCTTCGCTCCTATAAATCTTCTTTCCAGCTCAAGATATTTCAAAGTCATGCATTTTAATATACACATACTAATTCCAAACGTGGTATTTTATGCATTGGTTAAGTTTCTGAACCTTCTAAAGTTCAGCTTGAGACCATTTTTGCAATTTTCTGAAACTGAAAACCCAAGACTTAACTAAGATGCCAAATGAACATTAAACGGTGCTTTAAATACATTATAGAAAGCTTTGATTCTTATAAAAATAACCATCTTAGAACTGAGCACGCCAAGTATTTGTTAAAACTCATTTGCTTTTAATTGTTTTCTGCTGAATGATGAACTGTAAAAAAGAGGAAGTGCCATCTGCTAGTTTACATTTTCAGGGAATGATAAAAGAGCTAGCCTCACCCCTTCCCATGGTGCCGCGCTCAGCATTAAGATGTGCAGGCCACTAGATTTTCACCGGAAGAAGAAAGAGCATTCAGGATAAAGGGTGAGTTAGATTGGCTTTCTAAATCTCATGTTTGACATTATAAAGAGTACACAAAAATATATACACTAATTGATCACCTACTAATATTTGATATATATTAAAACATAGAGTCTAATAAAATAGCTGCCTAGGCTCCCAATTAACAAAGTGCTTGGGAGTTATTACTTCTGTGATCAAAACCAGGGGGGAAAAAACTGAGCTATATCAGCTTCAAAATTGGGGTCCTGGTGCAAAATGCCGCCTCAGAAACTGAACAGAGAAAGGAATACAGAGAATCGCAGCTCACCGGAAGGAGAAGCCGTAGGATTCATGAGAAATACCACAGAGATGTCGAGTTGCTGGACAATGAGTGGGAACTCACTTCCTAGCTAACGTCCAGGGTCAAGGTTGGGGAGCAGTTTGGGTGAGTTTTACTTCTGGGACCCCTCTCAGTTTTTTCCTAAAAATCACACAAAAATCCACTCATGTTTCAGCAGAGAGGTGTGTAGGAAAGTGATTCTATTGACACACGTGGGTAAAAAGAGTAGTGACTTTGAAATATGGCTGGAGCATTCTATGGCTTGGACAGATCCTCAAGGAAGCCCCATCCACAAAGGTTGGCAGGGAAGGGGCATGTGACAAAGAAGCGAATCGATCTACTCAAGCTCCTGTCTCGTTTCAACCTCGCACAGGAGAGACAGGGCCTGGTTACGCTTCTGACAGTCACAGCCCGGCACTCAGGCTCATTAAAAACATGGAGATTACAGAGCTGAGAGATGAAAGCATGCTTCCTCTCCCTCCCATACCGTACCTCCACATGACGGGGCTATTGTGTTACAACAGTGACTCCAATGAATTCTAATGAAAGCTGTAAGGTGCACATTCTATTTAGAGAGGAGTTTCTAGGGACATCCAAATAGAAACAAAAACTGGGAGGATAAAAGCAAGAACATTAAATATTGAGGTTTCAGCTACCATTCTACAAGTTATTGGTAAAGTCACATTTTACACGTCTGTTATACACCACTTTCAACAAAACTTAAAAACTTTCTGAAAGTCAAGAAAAAAACCTCATGCAGCATGAGTAGGTGAAGCAAGTAGAACAGCAAGAATCATCTGTGCTAGAGATTTTGATTCTGTCTGACAGAAAATTAAAAATCAGAGCTTGCAGAAAGCAAAGATAGACAAAATGCAAGAAAATATGAGTAAACAGAAATATGGACTCACTAAGAAATAAAGCGCTAGAAAGTAGTAGCAGAGATCAAGGACATTCTGAGGGGTTCAGCAGATCAACAGACTAGACACAGCTCAGGAGCAATCAGTGAAGCTGAATCTGTCACCAGAAACATTACAAACTGAAATACAAAAAGAAAACTGAATGGAAACAAAGAATTCAAGAACGTGAAGCCATTAAAAGTAGTGTTAACACATGCATAGGAGGGAGACCAGTGGAAAAGAAATAAATATATGAAATAAAACCTAAAACATTTACAAAAAGTTAGTAACAGACCCAAACTCACAGATTCAGGGAGCTCAGAGAAAATCCAGAATAAAGTGAAAAAATTAGTATAGATGTTGAAGAAAATAGTATGGAAATTCATGAAAAGTTAAAAAAGTACAGATACCATATGATCCAGGAATGCCACCCTTTAACAGGTATCCACGGAAAATTAGAGTAGTGTGTTGAAAAGACATCTGCATTCCTTATTTATTCAAACTCTGCAGTTCATGACATCAATACATGGGATCAACTGAAGAACTACCAGCTGGTGAGTAGATGAAAAAAATGTGGGGCCAGAGATTTAGCTCAGTGGTTCCAGTACCTGCCTTGCAAGCACAACGTCCTGAGTTTGATCCCCAATAACCACATACAATGTTGGGCGTGGTGGCTCATGCTCACCAGCAATCAATATCACATACCACAGTGCCCGGAGGGCATGGTGGCTCACGCCTGTAATCCCAGCACTTGGGAGGCAGAGATAGGAGGATTGCTGAGTTGGAGGCTTGCCTGGGCTACATAGTGAGCTGAGGGACAGCCTGAACTACATAGCGAGACCCTGTCTCAAAAAAAAAAAAAAAAAAGAAAAGAAAAGAAAATGTGGTGCATGAACACAAGAAAATACTATTCAGCTATAAAAATGTGGAATCCCCTTATATGTGGCAACAGTGGCAAGATAGAGGTCATTAATGGATCTGTTAGAAAATAAATTTATCTTGTCTAAAAAATTGAAGGGGGCCGGAGGGTTGGCTCAGTGGTTCTGGCGCCTGCCTCACAAGTGCAAGGTCCTGAGTTCAATTCCCGGTAACCACATACAATGCTGGGCATGGTGGCTCACACCCACCAGCAATCAATACCACACACCACAGTGCTGGGCGTGGTGGCTCACGCCTGTAATCCCAGCACTCCGGGAGGCAGAGGCAGGAGGATTGCTGAGTTCGAGGCTTGCCTGGGCTACATAGTGAGCTCAGGGCCACCCTGAACTACAAAGCGAGACCCTGTCTCAAAAAAAAAAAAAAAAAAGAATTGAAGGATCCAATCATCATAATGCTTATTTGAAACTTTATAGCATGAAATGAATATGTTAGAAGATAAATTCAAAATCAGAAGCCTAAGAAACTAGAGAAAGAAATGAAAATCTATAGGTAATGAAAGAAAATAAAATTTTAAAAAAGAACATACAAATAGGTGAAGTTGAAAATAAGACAATATAAACAAATTCTTCAAAAATTTTAATGAAGTTGATAAATCTCTATCCATGCTAAACACTTTTTAAAATACACAGATTGCCATTATCAGAAAGGAGAAAGAGTATGCATGATCTTACAGAGATTATAAGAATAGTGAGATTTTAAAAGTAATCTTACGGTTATAAATTCAATAACTTCATGGAAAAGAAATGTTCTTAAAAAACATTTTATCCCAAAATGTATATGAGGAGAAATACATTAAGCAGGCCTATATATATTGCAGAATCTGAGTCTTTCATAATCTTCCAACCAACCACTAATAGTAAATTATTTCACTAAAAATAACTCCCAAACATTTCATCAACAGATCATTTACAATATTTTTCAGAAAATAGCAACAGATGGACCACTTCTTGATTTAGTAATACTTTATCCCAATATTAACTTAATACCCAAACAACAGAAATATCACAAGAAATTCCTTTCTATGGAAAAATATTTATCTTAAAAACATATTTAGAAAACTTGAACAGAATTTTAGTAAATCCATTCCAACCCAACAATGTTTAAAAAAGAATTACACAAATGACAAAATGGTACTTATTTCAAATATTTATCTCAAGGCTGGTTCACCATCAATCATCAGTTAATGTGATACATCATATCAAGAGGGTGAAGAAAAGCATTATATGATTCTGATTATAAGAAGAAATGGAGAGGGTCCGGAGGGTTAGCTCAGTGGTTCCGGCACCTGCCTTGCAAGCGCAAGGTCCTGAGTTCGATCCCTGGTAACCACATACAATGCTGGGTATGGAGACTCACGCCCACCAGCAATCAACCAGCAATCAGCACCACATTCCACAGTGCCTGACGTGGTGGCTCACGCCTGTAATTCCAGCACTCGGAGGCAGAGACAGGAGGATTGCTGAGTTCGAGGCTTGCCTGGGCTACAGAGTGAGCTCAGGGCCAGCCTGAACTGCAAAAAGCGAGACCCTGTCTCAAAAAAAAAAAAAAGAAGAAGAAGAAGAAGAAATGGAGATAAATCATGGTACAAAATCCGATGCCCAGTCATAATAAAAATGATCAACAAATGAGAAATAGAGCAGACCCTTCCCTTCTTGAGAAAGCATCTACAAAACTTCATTTTGTAGCTGACATGAGTTGATACCACACTCACAGGAGCTAGATGTCATTTTTTCTAAGATCAGCCACAAGCTAAGGGAGCTCTCTCTTTAGTCCTCTTTTTCTGAAGTCCTAGCAAATAAAAGAAGACAAAGAAAGAATGCATATAGAATTTAGAAAGGAGGGAAGTGAAGTAAAATTCCCTGATAATTGAATCCATTCAAATAAACCAGACAAAAGGTTTCCCTATCTGTGTGGATAAGATGCCATACTTAGGTTCTATACACATATGGCTTTTTTTTTTTTTTTTTTTTTTTTGAGACAGGGTCTCGCTTTGTAGTTCAGGCTGGCCCTGAGCTCACTATGGAGCCCAGGCAAGCCGCCGCGAACTCAGCAATCCTCCTGTCTCTGCCTCCCAAGTGCTGGGATTACAGGCGTGAGCCACTACACCTGGCATCGTGGTATGCTGTGTTATTGTTGGTGGGCGTGTCTCCACACCCAGCATTTTATGTGGTTACCGGGGATTGAACTCAGGACCTTGCACTTGCGAGGCAGGTGCCGGAACCACTGAGATAACCCTCCGGCCCATGGCTCTTTTTGCTTAACTGCTATTTATATCCTTTTCTGTCTCAAAGTTAAAATCTACTTAAAGCTTCTGAAAGTGTAATAAAATAATATTAGGTGAACTAGAAGAATGGTACTATGCAATGTTTGCTACACTAAGCACAGACAGAACTTCAGAAGTGAACTTACTCAGGACTATCAGCCCACGAAGATCAACAATGGAATCGTCAAAATCCCTGTGAACTGAGGCAGGAAAATTGCTGTCAATTTGAGGCCAGCCAGCTCTACACAGTGAGTTTAAAACCATCCTGATCTACACAGCAAGGCCCTGTTCCAATCTTCTTCCTCCGCAAAAAAACCCCCAAACAAACCAAAAAAACGCCGATTCTCTAAACTGGTCATGTAAACCAATCTACCACATCTTATAAAGTAAAAATACTTTGCAATTTATTAGATTCTGGGAAAGTGATATAATTACTAAAACAATCTGTTGACTACTACCGCATGCCTTCCTAGTCTTTGTAGTTAAAAAAAAAAAAATCTTAGCCTGGGCTACATAGTGAGCTCAAGGCCAGCCTGAACTACAAAGTGAGACCCTGTCTCAAAAAAAAAAAAAAAATCTTAAAGTACCCCAAATTAAGTGAAGCTGGCTATGTGTAGATTTTTGAATGAGTTATTTATTGAGAGACATCTGAGCTTGGAGAAAGCAAAATCTGAAATGACTACAACAAACCCCACAATTTTTATTACTCTAAGAAGAAATAAGCTTACTGAATGCATTAATATAGTATGATGCTCCAATTAGTACAGTGTTATTGATATATTATTCTTTTTGCTGTTGTCATATTTCAATTTATCAATGTAGACAGAAATTTAATACTTATGAAAAAAGACCTTTGTCCTTGAAAAACAGCAATTTGCAGAGATTCAAATGGCAAAAATATGACCCTTTAAGTTTGGTACCATGTAAATTAGATCATAATTGAAACAGTATTTCTAATGTTCTTATTCTGACATAGCAAAATCTCTTTAGATAGAGAAAACATAGTAAGTCTAAATGGAAATTAAAAATAATGGAAAAAGAATGTTACTTTGCAGCTTATAAAGTTAAATTCCTGAGATGTTTGAAAAAAATATAAATTTTAAAATACTACAGTGTCAATTTTTCTTTTCCTAAATTTTGTTAGGTAGATTTCTTTTCCCCCAAGAGAACTGTTAAGAGGTTCTACATGAAGCTACATTTAAAAAATATGTGGTTACTTATGAGGGGAAAGAATAAATGTGATGGTAATTTAAAAAAAAAGAAAACATGTATATAGGGGATAGAGGTTGTATGGTGGGTAAAGAAATGGGAATAAATGATAAATAAATTGTGTCATATACTGGTATAAATTCTCAATATTAAGTGAGATCATGATGTGCATATATAATATACCAATGAAGATTCAAATAAAAATATGTGTGGTGTATTATTTGGTTATAATGAAATGTTTTTTTAATGAAAGTCATAGCTATTGCATAAACTTCAATTTAATGTAAAGCAAGTTTTTTGTTTGTTTGGTTGGTTTGTTTTTTGAGACAGGGTCTCAATTTGTAGTTCAGGCTGGCCCTGAGCTCACTATGTAGCCCATGCAAGCCTTGAACTCAGCAATCCTCCTGTCTCTGCCTCCCAAGTGCTGGGATTACAGGTGTGAGCCACCACAACCAACTACAGTTTGTTTTCACTGAAGAGAAAATGTGTCATAAAATTAAGGAAACACGTTATTTATAATTCTGAAATAATTTAGTAATAAAGAACCTTTCATTCAAAAGCAAACAAACAAAACCAGAAAAAAAA
>PVIC010045976.1:0-14434 GCA_004025085.1 Thryonomys swinderianus
GGCATTGTGGGGTGTGGCGCTGATTGCTGGTGGACGTGAGTCACCACGCCTGATATTTTATCATTGTGTGTGGTTACCAGGGATGGAACCAGGGACCTTGCGCTTTCTAGGCAGGTGCCGGAACCATTGAGCTAAATCTCTGGCCCAGCATCATGATTTTTAATTCTACCCTGTCTGCTACAACTTCATTTAAAATTGGGCAGGAAGGTTAAAAGAGAAAGAATAAAATCAGGCTGCATGAGTTGCTGGCAAATTCAAAATTCACTCCATGTCAAGGTTTTTTCCTCCTGCTGTTTGCGTTCTGTGAGTATTGCCCGTCTTAGCTCCGGAGAACCAAGTGTAAGATCCCAACCCCACCTCCGTCGGCCCGGCACCCTTCCACTCTGGACCTGTGGGCCGCTGCTGGACTGTAATGCGGGGCTCTGGGGGCCGGTGCAGACGGAGGCGGATGCTGCAGAGGCTTCTGGGTACTTTCCACATGACACAGACATTACACTGAAGTGGAGTTTTCTTCCAAACCCAGAACTTTCTTTCCGGCTGCAGCTTCACTGAGGGTCTGGATTTCTTTCTTCCTTTCTTTATTTTTTCTCCTCCTTCTCCACTTCTACCTTCTCTCTCCTTATCTCTTTCTCTTCAAGAAATGATGGAAAAGAAGGAACTACTTACTGAAGGCTGTGGAAAATAGGAGAACAGAAATATGAACTCGGAGGCTAGACATCGACTCCTGGTGAGAATCTGAAGGGTCAGAGGAGATGAGACAAGAGCTAATGGAACCGTGTAAAATGCGAGAACAGGGTAGCTCGTTTGGAGACGGGAAGACATGGCAGGTGAGTGGGGAGGCCTGCATGGACCTCTCGCCTCCAGCAGGCGGCAGCACTGCGGACAGCGTGGAGGCTTTCTAGAGTTTCCTGCATCACCAAAGGACAGGGAGAGACAGGGGACAGTCGGTCACTGCATAGACAGGATGTCGGCGAGACAGATGTTTGAGCAGGCTCAAGTCCTACGGAAAAAGGGAAGGATAAATAAATAATTGGGCGCATCCTGGAGTTCGTCCCTATACATTGAAGGACTCTGAGACTTGTTTTAATTGAAATCCAAACGCTGTACAGGACTTGGGTGGTGAGCTCATGACTCATGGCCTGGCCTCGGGTACTGACCTCAAGGTTTTTATATGAGAAAATCAGTTTAGAATGAATTAAAGTTTTTCTTTCTCTGTAAAGAACAAAACAGATCAATTCTGGATCTGCCGTAGCGTTCTTGGAACAAAGGGAGAGCAGGAAGGGTTACTCGGCACTTGGTAGAGAGGCACTGAGCTGAGTCGTGGCCTGGCAGACAGAACCTTCGCGAGCTGAGCCGCAGGACCAGCATGCAGCTGACAGTGGCTGGGGCGGAAGGTGTCCCGCGGCTGGCTGTGGGTCAGGACTGTGGCGTTGTATTGCTGCAGAGGAGCCGTGACACCGCCATAAAAGGAAATACTGCAGCTCCCAACCTGCTAGATACCTGAGACAGGAGGTCGTGTTCACTAAAATGGAAGAATGAATTCTAGGAACAACAGAGGCTAAGAGTAGGAAAAGTTCATTGAGAAAGAGAGCAGTTTCCCATTCCCGCTGCTTACGACTGAGGGCAGAGCGTGGGTAGCACTTTCTCGGCGTGAAGAAGTGAAGGGCACTGGGCAAAGAAGGGGTGAATGCCGAGCCCCTGAGGACTCTTCCAACACAGGGGGTCCAGCCAGCCCCGCCTGCCACCCGCTGCCCCGCAGGGACTGTGGGCCTCTTTGCTGTTGGTCTAATCTGGCACTGATCTGGCTTCTTCTACGAGAGGTCAGGTACCAAAACCTCAGGGCCATCCTGAGAGTAGGCGCTGGCTATCCAGACTGGCCCAAGGGCACAGCAGATAGCCCCTGGCTGGGGTGTGGTCCCTCCCTCGCCACACAGGAATCACTGCCAGCGTGGGCTAGTCAGGTAGAATCCTCCCCGTGGGTGGACGCAGGGTGGACAGGCCACATTTTTAGAGTAGCCCGGTCCCCTTAAGTGTTACAGGTATCCTTGGGTCGGGAGACAGAAAAGGAACTCACAGCAGGATTTGTCCTTCTCTGGACCCCCCGGGGATGGCTCCTACTCAGACTGCGCTGGGTTTTGGAGAATTCTTGCTTCTCCTGGAATGTTCTGTTTCTTGGAATAAGAAGGCCAGAGGGACATGGAGTAGGTATGTCCCCTATGGAGTACTGCAGCGACCACGCCCAACTGAGCTGGATGAATCCTCTGCCCGCTTGTGACCCAAAGGGTTCAGTGCAGGCCGAGGCAAGGGGGTTTCCCAAGGCTAAGGCCCCTGAGCCTCCCAGAGGCACCGCCTTGGTTCCCGTGTGGCTTGAGGCGTGGGAGGCGGCTTTGTCCCTGAGCCTGTCCGGATCTCCGAACATGAAGTGTCTCCCCACCCCCAGCAGCCTTGCAGAACCCCTGGGCTTTGCGGTCAGGCTGCCTGCAGAGGGGAGCAGGGGACGCTGGGAGAGTGGATGAGAGCAATTCAGAGTCCAGCCAGATCCGGTCCAGGCTGCGCAAGCCCTCGGGTCCCAGGGCTCCCAGGAAGCCCGAACAAGCAAGCAGAGTAGGAGGCGTGTGCGACTGAGCAACTCGGAGCCCCCAGCGCAGCTGCAGGAGACCCAGCCACGTCTGTCCTTGATTGCCCTTCAGACCTGGGGTGGAGGAGGAAGCACAGATATTCTGGGCCTTTAAAACTTGTGATTGTTTTGCACACTTTCTTACAAAGGGCAGAAAAATAAATCAAGAGACTTTCAAAGTCAGCTTCCAATACTAGAGATGAGTGGGAACCACTTACATACCAGGGTCATTTCCTTTCTGTTTTAAGAAACCGGCTTGAAATAGCCTGTCGCAAAGAGGGGAGACTTTGTGTCCTTTGAATGTTGCGGGCTCCAGAGAACTTTCCAGCCCCAGAGGCAAGGCTGTCCCTTTCCCAGGACCCTGACGCAAGATGACCCTGCGGTTAGACTGCCCTGGCTGGAAGCCCCAGGCAGCTGGACTGGGAATTCGGTAGTAATTTCCTGGTGGAGAAGTCGCGGTGCGGAGCGGGAAGCTGGGGAGGCGGAGCGCGGGGCCTGGCCCGGCCCAGCAGTCTTCCCGGCTCCGCAGAGCGAAGCGCAGCCCCAGGCCGCGCGGTGGGAGGGTGGGCCGGGCCGGGGCAGCCGGTGTGCGCGGCGTCTCCTCCGGAGACTCTTTCACACTGTCGGCCTCACTTGTGTGAGTTTTGGGCCGAACCGGACCGCGCGCAGTGGGAGTGTCTGGGTCACCCCGGGAGGCCGGAGGATCCGGGTGCAGCCCCCCTCCGACACTTCCCTTGTGGTCGGGGCGGACCAGGGCTTTCACTCGGAGCGCAGCCTTAACCCCTTTTACTTCTCTAGTTTGGGGACAAGGCCTCAGTAAGTCATCACCTGGCCCGGGCTGGGACTCCAAACTTGTGATTCTCCAGCCTCGGCCTCCGGCTGCGCGCCGCTGGTGCCTCCCCCTAGCGGAGTAGCGCGGAATCGCGGATTTCTCCGGCGCTGGCCGCATCGCCAGGGTGCTGGGCGGCCGCGCCTCGCTCGCTGTGGCCCCGGAGCAGCCGAGGCAGCGGGTGCGCGGGTGGACTCGCCCCGCGCGCAGCCTTCGCTTGCAGCCCACGCAGACGCCCCCGGGCCAGCGCGGCGCACGGGCCACAGCCAACCCCGCCCAGCCGGGGTCGGAGCCGCAGGACCCGCACTGTGGGCCCGGGGCTGCCCTGGCTACGTCCCACCCCCAGCGCGGCCAGCCGTGCCCTCTCCTGGGCGGCCTGGGCGCAGAGAGGGGCCTTTGCTGTCCTTTCCCGGCGGCACCACCGTCTGACCGGGCCCTTGGGACGGAAGACGCCGCCTCCTCTTCCTCCCCCGACCGGCCTCACACCCCGCAGGCCCATCTTGCCTGCACACCGGTCACCTTTTCAAACAAACTTACATGGGGGGTCGGGTCTTTAATTACCCAATGAGTAGTTGTTACCTCCTTCCTCCGAGTAGAAATATTGGAGAAACAAATGAGGAAAAGCACTAAAACGGCCTGGAACTAAAGTTCCCTGTATCGATGGAAGAAAAGTCCTAGACGGTGTACGCAGCTGGGAAATCACGGGGAGGGGAAGAAGGGAATCTTGTTAACAGTAGATTTCCCTTCCTGATCGTTGGGGGTTTGCACATTTAGAGTCCTGCGTGTGCAGCGCGGGCCCGGTCCAAGGCCTGAAAGCCCCCTGACCCGCCCTCCTGCAGGCCCGTCCATCGTGACGCCCCCCAAGGACATCCGGAACGTCTCCGGCGCCCAAGTGTACCTGAGCTGCGAGGTCATCGGCATCCCGACGCCGGCGCTCATCTGGAACAAGGTCAGAGGCCGAGCCCGCGAGAGCCCGCCCCGAAGCCGACCCGCCCGGCCCCCTCGCCGGCAGTGCCAGGGCCAGGTCTGAGGCCCGGACGTAACGGTACCCGGGCGCACCTGCGTGCGGCGCCGCGTAATGGCTGAGTGCGGCTCCCGCGGGAGGCTGGGGCAGGACTGCCTTGCGCTCGGTGCCCGCCTGAGCTGTAGAGCGAGGCCACGTCAGAAAAAAGAAATGAGAGTTCCTCTCTTTCTGCCCAAAAAAGCCCCTCCCGACAGTGTGCCGTGGCCTCGGTCTCCCCACTGGGGACTGCAGGCCTCTGAACGCCGGCGGAGTCCTCGGGGGCCCACGGAGCCGAGACCTGGGCCTGCCCGGGAGGTGGGGCCGGCGGAGGAGCGGGGCTGCGCACCTGGTTACTTCTCTCAAGTACCCGGGAATGCCCCGGCCTGTCATTGGGTTGTTTTGTTTTCTGTTCTCCTGAGAGAGGGACTCGCCGGGCCGTTCAGGCTGGCCTTGAATTTGAGGCGATCCTCCTGCCTCAGCCTTCCAGAATCTGAGATTACAGGCCTCAACCACCGTGCCACACTGTCTCACTGGATGATAAGAGGAGCAACTATTGAGAGTGCAGAAGTTCTGGTCCCTGGGCTCAGAGCTTCCAGAGCCCCTTGGAGAAACTCGTATCACACTAGCTGGGGCAGAATCAAGAAAACGCATGCACGCGCTCCCGAGAGGGAAGAAAAGCCAAATGGGGTGGGCGGCCTCCAGGGCAGGAGACCCAGGGCCCCACCCCAAATGTGGTGCTGAGCTTGCTTTCAGCACAGGAGTCTCCTCGCTCGGGAAAGCGAGGGCGGAAGTGGGGCGAGGTCTCAGCGCAGCCTGGAGCCCGCGAAAGGGCCGGTCACCGTGGCGAGTCCCGGGAGCGAGGTCCAGCGCCGGCCTCTGGCGCCCCCTGGTGGCCGAGGGCGGCCGCGCCCCGCAGCCCGAGCACAGTGGCGGAGAGCAGGGAAGGAGCTAGGACGAGCCAGAGGCCCCGGCCCGGGGCGGCCCGACTTGCTCCTGCGGCCCTGGGCTTCGGACTCGGCGCTTCCGCCCGGATCTGCAGAACTGTCTCAGGAGCTGTTTTTCTGTCGGGATCTTTTTTAAAATTCCAGTTACTCAAATTTTGCTACATAAAAAGTCTTGGCCCTTCCATGCATGGAGCAGAATTTTGTACAATGTGAGAATTAAAATAATCATCAACTCTGTTAAATATTATATTTATCAAGGATAGGTCCTCTCTGTGCAGTGGACTGGCTTAAGTATAACACAAAATGCTTATTTTTAACTAAGAGTCCTGAGATCTGGGGATCAACCAGTTGCTTAGATTCAGTACTCCTGTGCTGTGAATCTGATGTCTCTGCTTTGGTCTTAAGTAAAACTTTTATAGGACCCTGGACTCAGAATATAAAAGGCCTGAGACCTATTACTTTAGCCACTGAATCAAATTAATGCCCCCCAAATATGAAAACATTGTCAATAACTTTTGAAACAGGATTTTGCTATGTAGTCCAGGCTGGCCTCCAGTTCCAAGCAATCCCCCTGCCTCAGCCTCCTGTGTATTGCAATTACAGGCACTGTGACCTGCCTGGCTTAAATAGCTATGGCCAAAGCTGCGCTCACATAAACTGTTCCCAGCGGCTTGGGAAACAGAAGAACTTGCTGGACTGTGTTGTCATTGCAGTCATGGAAAAAGGAGATCAAGTTGCCCAGTACGCTCCCCAGTGATGGCAATGTAGAGAAATCCCAGGGGGAAAAGGAACATTTACTTTTTACAGAAAAAAGTAAAACTACTTCTCTCAGATTTTAACTCCCAATTATAAAAGTAATGGCCATCACCCTCAACTTGGCTCTGAAAGGGGGCCTTATATCAAATGAACATTCTTTTTTCTTAAAACATGCCATTACCACGGCCCTAAAATATGTATATCTAAGGTGGGCGCGGTGGTGCCTAGCATCTGGTCCGGCCACTTGGAAGGCTGAGGCAGGAGGCTGTCCAAGAGCTCAAGGTGAGCCTGACCCACACTAGTGAGACATTATCTCAAAAAACAGAACAAACAAAAGTCATATGCTGTAACTGACTTGCTAAATGTGTGTAAGAGGGGGATGAGAGATGAATTTCTTCTTCTGGTGGATTTTTGGTGTATTTTCCAAAGCTCACACCATGGACCTAGTTTGACCTTTGGCAGCAGGAAGTGGGGACAGTGTGCACAACCGGAAGTCCCGACATGCCCAGAGCAGACGTGGGTCTTATCACAAGGACAGAATAGCAGCCTGTGTGGCGGGCACTGTCACCTCAGGGCTTCGCTGAGTCCTCTGCAGAATCCTTTTCCCTCAGAACAGAGAACCGGCTTTGGCCTCAGCCCATCACACCAGCCCTGAGGGACGTCTGGCGGCCACTGGTGGCTGGCAGGTGGCAGACCCTGCAGGGAGCCCTGGGGTTTTCAGGGTGGGAGACGGACCCGGAAGGATGAGGACGTGCCTCCCGGGCACACAGAGAAGCTGAACACAGATGAGCAGGAAACCGGCAGGAGGAAATATATGCTGTTTTAATGAGTATCCAGTGAATCACTAGGTTTCATGTAAACAGAAAGCCTGGTGTCCACCGTGTCCACCATGTTCTCTGAACATGGCCATTTCCAAATTGAAGTTTTGGTGCTAAAAATGTTGTTTTTTGCAGGTCAAGAGGGGTAACTATGGAGTCCAGAGGATGGAACTCTTGCCTGGTGACCGGGACAACCTGGCCATCCAGACCCGCGGGGGCCCGGAGAAGCACGAAGTGACAGGCTGGGTGCTGGTGCGTACGAGGGCTGGGGTCTCCTCGTCCGAGTCACAGGGCCTGGCAGGGCTGTGTGGGCCTCCCGAGGGCACTGCCACCAAGGGCACTGCACAGCCGCACGCGGGCTCCCCGCTCCTCCTCCAGAGAACCCGAGGGAGACTGCGGGTGTTCTGGACACAGTGAATGAGGGAGAACTGCCTTCTTCTCGTGAGCGTTCAAAGCAAAGTTCTCAGAGGAACCCAGCGAGGCAGGCGTTCCTTTCATGAACTTTCCCGATCACGGGCCATCACACTCCCCGCAGTGCAGCGTGCAGCCCCAGGCGGCCGGTGCGGTCTCGCCCATCTGCACAGCGGGGTGTCCCCCCGGTCCTGTTGGGGAACCGGGGAAGGAGGGACGGCCCGGGGAGCCGAGAGGCGCTGACGAGCTCTCTCTCGCAGGTGTCTCCTCTGAGCGCGGAGGACGCCGGAGAGTACGAGTGCCACGCGTCCAACTCCCAAGGGCAGGCCTCGGCCTCTGCCAAGATCGTGGTGGTCGACGCCCTGGACGAAGGGCCCGCGGGAAAGGGTCTGTGAAGAGGTGCGCCGGGTCTCACACGGGCGAAGGAGGCCGAGGGGGCTGGGCGTGGGGTGCACAGCTCTGGTCCCGGCTTAGGCAGAGGGCAAGGCTGTCTCACAACACCAAACACACCCCGTGGCTCGGGAGGAACCTGGGCGGCCGGCAGAAGCCAGCACCGGGCCCGGTGCCGTTCCCTGCTCAGGCTTCAGCGGACTTTCGACGGCTGGAAAGGCTTGTCCTTCCCATCACTTCCACGAGCCATTTTTCCTCTTATGACTATGAAGTTCCCACTTCAGGGGAACCGGTTGTGGGCAAGTTGGTCTTTTACTTTCTCTGACGAGAAAAGGCCAGAGGCGAGTGTGTGCGCACACTGCGGACCCCGGCTCTGCGGAAGCAGCCGCAGCAGCTCCTCTCCTTCCCATGGTGCAGCAGCCACGCTGAACTGGCCTCCCTTACACCATCAGGGACAAACTACGTCACCTTTGTCAAACCAGGGCGCGGCCCCTTCGGTGCAGCTGGGTAGCGCGGGGCAGCGAGACCAACGGCAGCAACTCAAAGACAGCCATACGCCTGGCCCGGTTCTGCCGCTCGCTGTTCGGAGGCAGGCTCTGCAGAGGAGCTGGGCCTTGTGGGAGCCTCCGTGGTGCCCCCACCCAGCTTGCTGGCACGGGCGGTGCCCCTAAGGAGGGCCCTTTGCACACAGACCAGTACAGAGAATCACCCTCCACCCTGCACCCCAGCGCAGCACCGTCCCTTAGAAAGGAACGTTTGTGCACTTTTATCCCCACGGTTGTGTTCTGGTTTGGAGACAGTGTCCACCCTGTAGCCCGGCCGGCCTTGGACTCACGCTGGTCCTCTCGCCTCAGCCTCCCACGCAGCACAGGCCGCACACGCCGCACACCACCACGCCGCCCTGCGTTCTCTCCTTACTTTCTAACGTCCTCACGTCCATGGAAACACTAACCTACCTGACAGAAGGGCTGCCTGAGTACAGAACTGATGCTCACCTCTCTTTTTGAACAGGTGGAGGTGTGGACATACACTTGCAGAATATATCAAGTCTATAAAGCTGAAAAAGTAACACAGATAACTACATCTCCTGTTCTTTCCTGATAAGTTTCTTTAATCAAATCCACTAATGCTTTAGATATTCACTGGTTTTACACAGAAAAATCCAAAGTAAAGATTACACATCCAGACTATCTATAAAACTTTATTTTCTATTTACAGAAAGAAAAAGCATACATATCATTAAAGAAAACGCTTTTTATCACAGCACAGTACATTATGTTTTTGGGGGGGTCCTGGGCAGTGAACATGTCGGGTCATTTTTTTCAAAGCCCAGTCAGAAACAAGATACAAGTACCTCATTGAGAATCTTTTAAGAGCTAAACACTCATCATCCGAGGCGCAATGCTCATGGACATAAGTTCCTGAAACAACAGCTTGCACGCGTACGGCATTCGCACCAAAGAGATCTGAAAAGGAAAAGGAGAAGTATGAGCAGAAGCTCATCCCTGTGACCTCGCTCCTGCCCAGCGCGGTGAAGGCCAGGGCGCAGCAGGTGCAGGTGCATGGGTGCCACCTCCGTGTGCGTCTCCCCAGAGGCTGCCAAACCCACCCTCGCCACAGACAAAGCTTGTAGTAACCTCTTTGGTTAAAAGGCCTAACAAGGGCCGGAGATTTAGCTCAGTGGTTCTGATGCCTGCCTCGAAGCACAAGGTCCTGAGTTCGAGCCCCAGTAACCACATACAACAATACCAGGCGTGGCGACTCACGCCCATCAGCAATCAATACCACGTACTAGTGCCTGGTATGGTGGCTCACGCCTGTCATCTTAGTATATGTGCTGCCGAAGCGAGCACTCACGCCTGTCATCTTAATTGCTGAGTTCCAGGCTTGCCTGGGCTACATAGCAACTCAGAGCCAGCCTGAACTACAAAGCGAGACCCTGTCTCAAAGGAAAAAAATCAGAAACAGGAAAAGTACCCTCCTTAAGAAAAATCGAATCCCTTTTTCCCTTGTTTAAAAGTAGAACTAGGAGAGGCCAGCAGCTGCCCTGGGACAGACTGACCTGCTAGACAGTCAGACAGCACGGCTACACCCTGAAACAAGGACACGTCCAACCCACCTGGGTTTTGTTGCGGCAGCCCCTGCACTCATACGTGTGCGTCCTGGTGTTGGCGATCGCCATGATCCCACAGAGATTGCAGACATGGACCTGGTAGGGGTCTGAAGCCTCAAACAGCCTTTCTCGTAAAAACTGCGCGGCTCCATGAGCAATCTGACAGTCTCGTTCCATTTCTCCAAAACGCAAACCACCGTCACTATTCAAAGGCAAACAGCAGATTGTTTTCTACTTTTTACAATGCATAAAACACCGCTTAGGCTAAGAGCAGAGGGGAACAGCTCTCCTATCCGCTCAAGCCGGTGGGAGGAAGACGTCACCAACTGTCTGACCACACAGAGTCCCCCAGGGGTAACCAAAACATGCGAGTCCCAAGCACAGTGCTAATTTTCCTCATGGTACAGTGACGTTCAGAGAAGGGGTTACCGCTTCACCTCCTGGACATCAACACTGCACTCAGAAATGAATTTAAGGAAGGCAGCTGCCCAGCAAATGAGCCCCAGGCAGCCACTAGCTACCTCCCAGAACCCACTTATAATGCAGCTAATGAAAGAATGATAAAAATTGGAATCTCATCAGTGTGCAATCCCTGCTTAATCAAAGGCTTTAGACAACAGTCATCAACACCTATGAAAGTCATAAAATGAAAGGCAACCACCAGGCATGGTGCTGCGTACTGGTAATCCTAGCACTCTGGGAGGCTGAGGCAGGAGAATTACAAGTTCAAGACAGCCGGGGCAACTCAGACCTATCTTAAAAAGTAAACAAGGTATGAAGATATAGTTTAGTGTAAAGGTCCTGAGTCCAATGCGAAGTATATACAAAAAGAAAAAGTGATTCATAGCAACGCAGCTGACACAGTTCTCTTACCGAGATCTGCCCTCCATGGGTTGTCGATTAAGGATCTGAATAGGGCCCCGAGCTCGAGAATGAATTTTATCATCCACCATGTGCTTCAAGCGCTGGTAGTAAGTGGGGCCAATGAAAATCTGTGATGTGATTTTTCGTCCAGTGAACCCATTGTAGAGGACCTAAGGAGGGACAGAGCCACAGACGCTTAACAAGTTCAGAGGGTAGCAGCACAAACTGCTGATTCCAGGCCTAATCAAAACAGACAAAACTGGCTTGTCGGCAGTTAGGAGAGTGGCACCTGCAGGGTGGGCACAGGAGAGCCCTGGGTCCTGCTCTGCCCCAGGTCCTGGTGTCGGTCACACAGGTGTGTTCACAACAAAAATACATCACACTGTGCAGTTAGGGTTTATGTACAGTTTTGAAATGTGTATTACAGTTCAATAAAAACTGCATTTTTTAAAGTATAAATTACATATGGGACAAAACAATGCACATAACAGATCACCAAGAGCATATCTACCTCATTGCCTCTGAGATGGTAGCCATAGTCCGACAGAAGATTAGAGATCTTCTGCACATTAACAGCATCGTTGAACGGGGTGGCATCACCGATTTCACCCTTGTTAGCAGAGACCTAGAAATAAAAGTATTCTTTAAAATGCTGCTTCACTATTTCCCCTAGAAGCGATACAGGAATAAAAATAAAGTCAATTAAAATCCTCTCTATAAATGGGAAGGTTACAATGTGCTCATGCTCATTTTATCAACAGCTTATATTTTATCAAAAATAATTTATCTAGGGCTGGAGGGTTAGCTCAGTGGTTCCGGCGCCTGCCTCGCAAGCGCAAGGTCCTGAGTTCGATCCCCGGTAACCACATACAATGCTGGGCGTGGAGACTCACGCCCACCAGCCATCAATACCACATACCACAATGCCGGACGTGGTGGCTCACGCCTGTCATCCCAGCACTCGGGAGGTAGAGACAGGAGGATTGCTGAGTTTGCGGGGGCTTGCCTGGGCGCCATAGTGAGCTCAAGGCCAGCCTGAACTACAAAGCGAGACCCTGTCTCCAAAAAGCAAAAAAAATAATAATAATAATAATTTATCTAGCTGGGCATGGTGGTTCACGTCTATAATCCCAGCACTTGGGAGGCAGAGGCAGGAGGATTGCTGAGTTCGAGGCTTGCCTGGGCTATATAGAGAGCTCAGGGCCAGCCTGAACTACAAAGCGAGACCCTGTCTCGAAAATAATTTATCTAAAAATGAAAAACTCAGTTGGATCCTTGCAAATAGAAATCTATCCAAACAATCAGGTACAGAAAAAGCAACAATCCCAGATCTTTCTGATGGCTTAAGGAAAATGACAGTTAAACGCCCCACATCAAATGGCTCTGTCCATTCTTCCCTGACAGGACACTTACAATCAAAAACCCTTCAGTGCAATTTGTACATGTAGCTGAAAATGCAGCTGTAAAATTCAGTTCACGCTGAACTGAGCACCAGTGATTTAACCATGTACAGGAAAGAAAGAGTGGACAGGACAACCATGCACAAATACACAGGTTGCAGGTCGTGTATCTTAGCAAAATTACCTTTGTAATTTTCCTACATACAGAGGGGGACAGAGAATCATAACCCACTTCAATATTAACTTTAACAAAGTATCCGGCCTCAAATATGAGAGAAAACATTCTCCATCACTTTGGAAGAAATGCCGTTTTGAAACTCAAATTTCTGAAGGTAACATCTTACCTTCCCCTGAAGACATTCGATCAAGTGACCAATGGTCATGCGAGAGGGGATGGCATGGGGGTTGATGATGATGTCAGGGGTGATTCCTTCGCAGGTGAAAGGCATATCCTAGAAAGATTTCAAAAGGCTTAACAGATATTGAGATCTCAGCTACAACACTAGGACCAACACCACATCCAATTGAAACTTTTGTGTCCTAAATTCTGTCCAGGATATGTTTGTATTCTTCAATACTTCAAAGGTTAATAAAACTGTGATTCAATACAATATTCAATAAAACTTTGGAGTAGGAGTGGAGACCATACACCTACCTCCTGTCTATACTGAATGCCACAAGTTCCCTTCTGACCATGCCGACTAGCAAATTTGTCTCCAATCTGTGGGATTCTCACAGAGCGGACCTGAAGTCACATAAAAAAAGTTAAATGAAGTGGACTTACATTCTGAAATCAGTCACGTGGGTGGCTAAGCTATACTCACCCTTATCTTACAAAACTTGTACCCTTCCTGGTTGAGCGTGACCATGACCTGGTCCACGATGCCCGTCTCGCTGGTCCGGAGGAAGGTGCTGCAGTCTCTCTTGGTGTAGCGCCGGTTCGTACTCTCCAGCTCGTCCTCATTCTCAGGCAAGGTGACCGTTTTGCCTATGATCACATCGTCTCCGGACACCCGGACCCCTGGAGCGATCAGACCGTCGTCGTCCAGCTTGTCGTAGATGGCGTGCCTCATCCCTGTGGGGAACACGGAATGAGCATCCCGCACAGAACGCACTGCGGCCGTCACCCCCACCCCAGAGACGGAAAACCACGCGGAGGCGCCTTCGCCCCAGCAGAAGTGCTCCCTTATGCAATCCCTCCCGACATCAATGCACCTCTCCACGGAGCCCCCTGCAGAGCCGGGGCAGCAAGAAGAGATACAAGGAAACAACACACATTCCTCGTGTGATGCTGGTGGCAGTCACACGGCGGCAGACGCCCCATTGCCCTGGCGTGTCCTGTCTATCCCACTGCACAAGTACTTATGTGTTTATTAACGTTATGGTCAAATATGGTCATATCACAGATGGGGGGGAAAGGATACTTTTGTGCTAATGTACAAAGTGAAGGACAAGAAACACAGCTTCGGGCCAGAGATTTAGCTCAGTGGTTCTGGTGTCTCCCTGCCAAGCACAAGGTCCCTGGTCCCGAGTTCAATCCCGGGTAACTACATACAACAGTACCGGGAGTGGTGACTCACGCCCACCAGCAATCAGTGCCACACCCCACAGTGCTGGATGTGGTGGCTCATGCCTGTCATCCCAGCACTCAGGGTGGGGCAGAGGCAGGCGGACTGCTGAGTTCGAGGCTTGCCTGGGCTACATAGTGAGCTCAGGGCCAGCCTGAACTACAAAGCGAGACCCTGTCTCAAAAAAAAACAAAAGTTTCTCTGATTTCCTGAACTTTCTCTCAATGCAGGACCCAACAGGACGGAAGGTCTGTAGCAAAAACATTCCTGGGAAGGTGCAAAGGCTTTTGGCAAATACACACTTCCTTTCTCCTCTCTTTCTTTTTTTCAACACAGGGGCTTGCATGTAGTTCAGATTGGTTTTGAACTCAAGGCACCACCCACCCCAACCTCTGAAATGCTAGGATAACAGGTGTGCACCACCACGCCCAGCCAAAGACATTTTCTTATACACTTTCTAAGAAAGACATGAAAACACACTCCAGCACTACAGAAAAAAGGAAGCATCATGGACAACCTGGCAACATCACTTAGGAAAAACCACAGAAAATACCTGTGAATTTTACACTTACCCTGGCATGTTTCACGTGTAGGTTTCTCGAAAACTTCTTCTTGGTCGAATCCTTTTTTAGACTCTTGTTCTTTGTATGAGCGGTAGAAAACAGACCTGAAAAACACGAACCCCTACTGGTACTTTCTACTTCAATAAAAGGGCTTAGTA
>PVIC010045977.1:0-14418 GCA_004025085.1 Thryonomys swinderianus
TTTTTTTTTTTTTTTTTTTTTTTTAAGTTTTGAGCCAGGGTTTTCCAGGGTACTAAGATTGGGCTTGAATTTGCAATCCTCCTGTCTCAGCCTTCCATAGTGCTAGGATTATCGAAGTGTGCCACCACACCTAGCTGTATACCTTTAAAAAGTTCTTAAAATGGAGTATTTTACAGTGTATGCCTAAAAACAGTGACAAGTTTGAAATGTTAAAAGCAGTAAAGAGAGTATGACTTCTAAAATATGGAAATGGATTTTCAGCAAAACTAGGTAAATATTGTATTGCTCCTTAGGAGTATTTGACATATATATGTTTGTGCAGATGACCCGTGTGATTGATAAGAGAAGTACCATTTGCTGATCATTCTTACGTGATTTTAACACATATGTGCAAGACGTTGGAAAATGATAGTCTTGGACTTGAATTCTTTTGGGAGATTTTGTAGTTTGTAATGGTTCCTGGATTCCAAAGTGACACTGTGCTAGTTGAAAGTGTTGATTTTAAAACATAGTGAATGGATCGCTTTATTCTAAGTTGTATAATTTTTCTCATTTACCTTAGTTTGTCCTTTAAATCCTAGCTATATCAGACAGTAAGTTTTCTGCTGAATTTACTCTTTTCTTAGTTCTTTCTGGAATTTTTTTGTGTCTGCAATATTTATTCATTCATTCATTCATTCCTGTGCATAATCACTTACACTTGCTTGTTACTCTTTATTTTACTTAATCTTACAATGAATGTTAATTAAAAGATATATCTTTCACTAGTACAGAGATATTTGCTGTATATATTTGCCACATCTGACTGTTGGCCCTAGATCTCTACTTGGATATTTACAATGCATATCAAATGTAGAAGGTCTGCCTCTGCTTTAGGGCTTGCACATCTCCCTGGAATTCTCTACTCAGGTGTCCACATGGCTTGCTCTTGTGCTTCCCAATGTTGTTAAAGTGCCATTTTTGAGTCTTATTTAAAATTGTCACCACTCTATATCACACCCAGGATAATTCATGTTGCCATTTATCTGCTTTAATCCTCTAACCTGTAACAGTTGTCACTTGCTTTAAATTTATTTGTTGGTTGCATTATCTGCCCATTCCTAAAATACATACTAAAATGCAGAATCAAGAAGGCAAGGACTTCTGCTTGAAATGATAGGAACACGTATTTGTCAAGTAAATAAATGATTTTACCTGTGCTGTTGAAGCCAATAAGCTAGTATGTAATCTGAAGAGTCATATTTCAAAGTACTGTTTTTATTTTTATGAGTTTTCAAAATTGCATGTAACTTCTTGATTCTCATTTAGAAATCAAATATTCTTATAAACCTAAACATTACCTAAAATAAATAGTTTTCTATGTAATGGTTGATAGTCTTCTACATGTTAAAGATCTGTGTGAATACAGGTTGAACAGTTGGTGTTTTGCAGAAATTTATGGAAATTGTGTATCTGAGGACATAAAGTTGTACTGAAATTAGTTTCTCATACCTCACTTTGAGTAACGTACATGCACTACGTATTATATTTGCTTGGATTAAATTATAAAGCAGGGTAATTTTGGGCCTCTGTGTCTAAGAACTGGCCTTACGGGTGTTAATGGAGTAGGTCTGTTGGCACCTCCATTGTTGCAAAATGGGGAGGTCCATTCTGGTAGGATCCTCCATTTGGAAGCCCCTCTTTCCATCTAAAGGAGCAGAATGGACCCCATCCATGATCACATAGAAGGTCAGAATTGAGAGCAGAAACATAGCCAGACTCACCTGGGGACCAGAGCACATACAGCTCTTTAAACCTACAGGGCAATGAGTCCCTGTAGACAAAAGGGTCTTTAGCCCGGTAACACGTAGCTCAGGATGTGCGTCTTGCAGAGACTGGTCAAGGAAAGCAAAGACCTCTTAGGAGGTCAAATAGTGGACTTCGATCATTGTAACCTGAGAGTAAAAAAATTTGTTAGTGGAAACAACAGCCCTGGCATAAAGTTTCCAACAAAACTCACTGGACAGAAGCAGTATGAAATCTACCTGTGGGAGTCACTTGAATCAAGGATTTCAAGAAAAGAGAGGTCCAGCCTGGACGAGTCTGCTCAGTTTCCCTGGATTGCATGTTTTCCGCAGTTTCTTAGTGAGGGGGAAATGGGAATTAATATTCATGTGTACTTTATATCATCTATGGTTTGCTAGATCTCACAGTCAGACAAACTCTTTATTGGACCATAATTGTCATTTTGTATCAACTCATTCATTCTTAACTTATCCTTATGTGGTCCTCCTGGATACCCAAGTTAAAGATCCTTCCTTTGCCCTGGAGGGGTTTTTGAATTGACCTGTATCCACCAGGTTGCTGTGGCCAATATTCCAATCATCAGGGTAAAGAAAGCGCCTCAGAGAGTTCTGGCTTTTGTCTTTCAGGACAGTTTTATCATAGAACAAGCAAAATTTGTTTTTAAGCATTGAAGTTGATGTCTTTTGTTTTCTAAAACTTATGACCTATTCTTTCTTAAATTGAAATTTATTTAGCAGTATTCAATAATCCTGACAGAAGTGTTGGCAGTGTTAGAGAAACCCTCCTTGGAGTTATGCAGTTGAGGATGTAGGTATTGATGAGGACAAAGAACAAGGTGAATCACACCTCACCTACTGGATTATTGCATTGAATTCAGTGGTACTTATTCAGGAAGGGAGCACAAAGAAACTGCTTCCATGGTAACTGTTGTCATAGTTGTATTCTTACTTGTCTTTCAAAAAATATGTGAAAGCTAAAGAATACAGCTCTTGTGATACTTGTAATGCATTACTCAGTTTTGAATAGTAACTGCTTCCAAGCCTTGTGATTTGGCATTGTCAATTTCATATCCAGGAAAGATTAATTATCAAAGGTAAATGCATAGAAGATATTACAAGTAAATGTCCAAAAATGCTTTGTGCGTCATAGTATATCGTTCGGAGTCTTCTGGGGTTACTGTATAATCAGTATGGAAAACTCTTGTCCCTCTTCCATCTATAATATTAAATGTAGCTCCTCTTTGTTGGTTTTTCTTCCTTAAAATTTAAAAAATTAAAAAAAGTAGCATAGCCGACATGATTTATTTAGTGCAATTTCGATTTGGATCCTCAAAGCCTGCATTCTTCCTTTTTCTCAAGCTGACCCTTTGTCGTATATCAGACTTAAAGAGCGTTTCAGACCATGGCTTGAGGGAAAGGGAGGGAGATAAACTGGAATCTCTACAAAATTGGTTAATTTAGAAAAGGGCTGTTGCTGAAGACTGGCCAGAAATTTCATAAGTCCATAAAGCCATGTTTTCCTTTTTCCCTGTATCATCAGATATGGTAATTAATTACTGGCTACGTTTCTTTCAGAGTTGAAGTTCCATCTTTCTTGGTTAGATTTGTACAGAGAACAAAGTCAAACTATGACCTGCTTCCTTTTTGTGGAGTGCTGCTTTGTGGCCTGTGGACTGAGTGTGCTTGGCTGATGTTTTGATCTTGTTTCTGTAATATTTCTCAAAGGACACGACTTAACCTTCCTAGTTTAAATACAAAGATTGCTGAACAGAACACATCATCACTTTTGGGTGTGTGTGATGCACACTACTTATTGATCTCAGAGAAGGCTTTATTTTGTGATAAACTGTCACATTTATTTCTCACCACAATCTAAATTGCAGTTGAACACTCTAGAATGGAAAGCATCCTGTATTTTATTTTAAAAGCGTGTTTCTAATGAAACTATTTATTAGCAAACACTTAGAAACACTTTGCAGTTTCCTCTTGTGAAATCAATCCTAGCGCTCTCTCAATTTTGTTTCACTTTAAAGGTGAGGGAAATTTTCCAGTACTTTATTGTCCCCCCTCTCCAACCCCCGGAATTTTCCCTTCTCAAAATCAGAAGTACTCGTTGTTCATACCCACATTTAACAGTTAATCATGCACAAACAATTTACTATTATTATTTAATTGGTAAATTATTTAAATGAAATTATTTAATTTAATTTGTCCTTTCTCATTTCATTTCTCCAACCAGATAATGTACTTTTTGATACAAATCCTAATTCTCCCGTATCTTTCATCTGCCACAGGAGCTCACCCAAGGGGTAGCTATTTAATGCAGACTTATTAATGAGTTAACCTGTAATACTGTGAGTTGGAACATGCCAGAAAGGAACATGACGATATTCTCTTGCATGAACTACTTATTTAATGCAACTTGGCAAGAATATTCAGCAAATTAGCTTAATTTGCAAAATTGCCTTCATATAACGTTTGCAGCTGTTTCATTTCTGAAGAAAATGATTTGTATTGTTTTAAAGAAATGACAGTTTAAACAGGGTCAGAACATAACGTATGATGGTAATTAGTAATAAAAAATACAATATTTGCAGATTACTGAGTGTAAGTGGACAATGAAGTTTGATACAAAGTGGCCAGCTCTCCTGGGAGAGAGTTTTAAGGAGGAGTTGATATCTTTCCAAAATGTTTATATATTCTCTTTTTTTCCTTTTTTCTTGTGCTTTGCTGTATCTTTCTTAGTTTGTTGAGCTCTTTCGGCCTGGCCAGGCTTTTCTAAGAACTTCCTGTGATACGACTATGTATCATCTTCACACAGATCCTGGTGGTAAGCTATTATTATTTATATGGGGAACATTGTGGCTGAGAGGTTTAAGGAATTCTGGTATGAACTTGGCACTTCTCACTGAGCTGAAGTTCTCACTTCCTATTTCTTCTTTTGACTGTGACCTTGGACAAAAACATCACTTCACCTTTCTGTGCCCTTTAAATATGGTTTTCTTTTATAAAAGGGTAAAACAGTATCCATCCAAACTACTTTGTGGGTGATGTCTTGTGTTTTGTAGACAGGATAAATGATTAAAACGTGGCATTTTTTATAATATGTTTATGTATGTGCTAACTTTGAATAAGGGGTAAGAATCTGATTACAGTTGAAAATGGTCAATTGATAGTTCTTCTGGACTTAAAACTCCTAAGATATATTCTCTAATTTGGATTTTTGCTTGATTCAAACCCACAAGCTGCATTTTTCTTTTTCAAGACAGGGTCTCGCTTTGTAGTTCAGGCTGGCCCTGAACTCACTATGTAACCCAGGCAAGCCTCGAATTTAGCAATCCTTCTGTCTCTGCCTCCCAAGTGCTGGGATTACAGGCGTGAGCCACCACGCCCGGCACTGTGGTATGTGGTATTGATTGCTGGTGGGCGTGAGTCTCCACGCCCAGCATTGTATGTGGTTACTGTGGATCGAACTCAGGACCTTGCGCTTGCAAGGCAGGTGTCTGAACCACTGAGCTAAATCTCTAGCCCACACGCTGCATTTTTAAATGTTTCCTGTCATCTGTAGAAGTCAGTACAATCTAATGTCATTTAACCTTCCTCAAGCTTATGTGAATTTTGACTGAAAGTTTGTAAGTACTTAATTATTTGGGTTGCCAGAGATGTGTCTCCTGCTTTGGTAAAGGAAAAGAAAAACATAGTGAGTAGCTCAGTTGCTAGTCTTCTCACAGGGAAGCATCCTGTGGCATCAGCAGCTCGATCCATGGCAATAGAGTGGGCACCTAATAGCCTCTGCCCAGCTGACTCGTTCCTTCTTGTGAGTTAGCGATGTTCAAATCTGTCTTCTCTAAAATATCATAAAATGTTTTTAATCTCTAAAAAAAAGGTGATGAAGGTCTTTTTTTCACCCCATTCTTAATATTGTCTTTTATTGTCTTCTAGGCCAGCAGACTCCCCTGATTTTCCTCCTACTTTTGTGGCTGCTGTTCACTCTTTCACTCTTTTATTCTTTAAGGAAAGGGAGTTTCTGGGACATACTAGGAACTTTTTCCATAGTATTTGAAGAATATGGAATAGGAGCTCTGGGAGGGCCTTTAAAACTGTAAAAGCAATAAAAACAACAAAAAAGAGCTATATGCAAAGAGAAAAAGGAAGAGAAAACATTTGTGGAAAAGGTTGCTGTACACATTGTACACATACATATATTCAATATTTTAATGATCTGTTGCGTCAATACTGTTATTATAATGGTGAGGGGTATAAAAACAAGAAAAGGTTTCCCTGCAATTTCTTTCACAGTCAACTTTTTAGCGGTTTTACTTTTTCATGTCTCCTTAGAGGAATGAAGACAGTTCCGTTAACCCTGGCATCCAACTCCTGTGACCACACTGTGCTGTCTCTTGAAGCCCTGATTCACAGTCCTCCCCCTTAGAAAGCTGAATGGAATCACGTTCTGAAGTGTGCTGGGGCTGCCTGCTACTGTAAAACCATCAGCGCTGTTGGGGAGCAGTGTTCCATCGCACTGATAATGGCACTCTGCACTTTTCCCTCATTACTTGAATGACTGTCCTTTAAAAAAAGTGGAATATATTTAAGAGCTAGGAAAAACTACTTCCAAATGTTCTTCTTCGACCTGAACCATGTGTGGTGTAGACATCATAGAGAGTAAAGGGCTATGGTGTTTGAAAGTCCAGATACCCAGTTCTCCAAGCTGCTCCTTTTCTACTAAATCAGGTTCAGTCTCATGCTATTCTCTGGATTCTGGGCGAGTGTAGATTTTCCATTTTCCATTTTGAGTTCCATTTAGAGGATCATGCTAGAGAACTTAGAAATCCTTGCTAAGTGGTAAGGAATATAGTACTGTATGAATTATATAAATGCTCAAATGCCTGCTTTTTATTTTTCTAAGTGGATGCTTATCTTCTTTCACTTTTTATGTCCCTATTAACTATTGTAGGTTATAAGTCTCAGGAAAACACGAGGGTGTTTGCTCAGCTTCTCTAGTCTCTTACCCAGAGCTGAGCATGGGTAGCTGCCTGAGGTCACAGCTCTGCCTGAGGTCACAGGACTGCTCAGGGCTGACATCCAGGCATGGCGTGGCTCAGGTAGTTGTCTTTCTTCTACCGTAATATTTACTGTGGTGCCCTTAGGTGTCGTCCATGAGAAGGGGAGAGCAGGAAAACAAAAGCACACTGCTAAGCTGTGTGACTTGTTCGTCAGCGAAGGAGGTTTGTGTATATAATTGAGTTTAATTGTTTTTGTTTATAGAGCTCCTGCAATTTCTCTGGGCCAGATTCTGAGTCAAAAGAAAAATACGTAAGTGCTAAGGCAGCAGCCTGTTCCCAGTTCTTCAGGACAGTAATCCTGAGTTCAGGGATGTACTTGTTCTCATTGTGAAGTCATGCTTTTTGACTGTAAAACTTGGCATTCCTACCTAGTGCCATTATAGTGAATGTCTTTATAAAAACAAGGCTGTGAAACAGATATCCTGCAGGAGCAATTGACTGTGACCTTGTGTGGTTCATGAACTCTTCTCTGAAGTCTTCACTGAATCTGATTTTGTGCTGCTGAACACATTTTTAAGCCTCATCTCAATTCTTCATTATAAAGAGCAGCACTGTAGGGAGCCTTTGCATTTTCAGGGTGCCTGTCAGTCTGTCAGCGCTAAATCACATTAGATCATCCCAAAGAGAAATGGCTGCACTGTAGAAAACTCCTTCCTATTCTAACTGCCTCCTATTTGCAAGAAGTAGGATAATAGTCCTGAAGAAAAATTACACCTGACAATGTAATTTGTAAAATAGTAATAATGGTGAGACCTCATTTTCCTTGACTTTAAAACATACTTAAAACTGATACTTACTGAAACTATATTATTTTGTTAAACAAAAAATGATAAATCGCAATGGGATAACAGAGTTAAAAGCTATTTTTGTTGGGTGAAGGATGGGGCAGAAATAGCAGAATGGTAGGGAAAAGTAGTAATTGTCTTGTGCAGTATTTATCTTTGTATAGAGAAGAATCTGTACTCTGAACAACTACAGTATTATGGGAATGGAAAGAGAAGCAGGATGTAAGAAAAATAATGTACAGTATTACATTGAAGTACTAAAAAGTGAAGTATTAAAAATAATGTACAGTATTACATTGAAGTACTTAATGCACAATCACAGTTGTATATACTATGTATATAGTATACACACACAGGTTTCATTTGCTACATGGACAAAGAAGGTGAATGTGGTAAGGAAATCTCAAATTATTTTATAGATAATTGTTTTTTAGAATGAAAATAAACTAAAATACTAAAATGTTTCTACTAATAAATACAGTGAAATCAACTTCTCTTTCTAAGGGAGAAACAGATGCATAGTTGCAGTTTTTGGAGTCATTTTGGAAAGTAATCTGTGCATCGTTTGGATGAAGCCAAAGATGAAGCTGAGGATGATGATGATAATGAGGATCAACCCTGTGAGATGTTAGGTCAAGGAAGTTAGGGGAGAAACCATTACTTTGTTTATATTTTATTACTTTATTAACACATTAAGCATTAAAAACAATAGCAAGTCCTTACAAATGTACATCCACACCAACAATCGCTCAGAATATATTTTACCTCATCACTCTACCTTAATATACAGTGTAAACAACATCAAAGAGGCATCCATCAACCCTACCACCCTCCCCTTTCCTTTTGCCCACTTCCCACTCTAGTTCCCCTTCTCCCTTAAATATTTTCTTCCTCTTCCATAGCACTTGTTGCACACTGTGATTTTCACACTTTCAGTTTCTCAGACCAGAGAAATTATTATTATTTACACACGTGTGTCTTACTTATTTCACTTAAGATTATGGTCCTAATGTGCATTTAGCTATAAATGTCTTGGGTTTATCATTCTTTACGGCTGAGTAGTACTCTATTTTATAAAAAAAATACCCCACATCTTCTTTATCCAGTCACCCGTTGAGGAGCATTTGGGCTGGTTTTCATGGTCAAGCTATTACAAACTGAGCTGCTATAAACATAGGTGTGCATATATGATGCTTTTAATTCTTTTGTGAATATAACCAGCAGGGAGATAACAGGGTCAAATGGGACCTCTAATCCTAGATTTTTAAGGAATCTCCACATTAATTAATCCATAGTTGTTGCAACAGTCCACATTCTCACCAACAGTGGAGGGTGGTTCCTTTTTCCCCATAGCCTCACCAGCATTTGTCATTAGTTGATTTCTTTGTAGCAGCCATTCTTTCTGAAGTGGGGTTGAATCTCAGCATTGTTTTCTTTTCATTTGTTTCTCTTGAGTGACCAGTGATGCTGAGCATTTTTCATGTTTATTATCTGATTGCACTTCTTTACCTGAAAAATGTCTTTTCATATCAGATGCCCATTTTTGGATTGGATCTTCAAATTGGGGAGAGGTGTTTAATTTTTTTAAGTTCTTTGTGTTTTCTAGATAGTAGACCTTTGTAGGAGGAGTAGCTGGTAAATTTTTTCTCCCTCACTGTGGGTTGTCTCTTCAATTTGTTGGTGGTTTTTCTTGCTCTGAAGAAACTTTTTTTTTTTTAAGACAGGGTCTCGCTTTGTAGTTCAGCCTGGCCCTGAACTCACTATGTAGCCCAGGCAAGCCTTGAACTCAGCAATCCTCCTGCCCCTGCCTCCTGAGTGCTGGGATTACAGGCGTGAGCCACCATGCCTGGCTGAAGAAACTTTTTTTTTTTTTTTTTTTTGCTTTTTGAGACAGGGTCTCGCTTTGTAGTTCAGGCTGGCCCTGAGCTCACTATGGTGCCCAGGCAAGCTGCCGCGAACTCAGCAATCCTCCTGTCTCTGCCTCCCGAGTGCTGGGATGACAGGCATGAGCCACCATGTCCGACATTGTGGTATGCGGTGTTGATTGTTGGTGAGCGTGTCTCCATGCCCAGCATTATATGTGGTTACCGGGGATTGAACTCAGGACCTTGCGCTTGCGAGGCAAGCACCGGAACCACTGAGCTAACCCTCTGGCCCTGAAGAAATTTTTTAATAGGAATAAATACCAGTTGTTGATTCTTAGTGCTAATTTGTGAATGACTGAGATTTTGTTCATGAAGTCTCTTCCTACATCAGTGCCTTCAAGAGTTCTAACTAGCCTCTCTTCCAGTAGATTTAGGGTTTATATTTTGATATTTAGATCTTTAATCCATTTTGATTTTAGTTTAGTACATAGTGGGAGAGATGGGTCCAGTTTTAATCTTTGGTAAGTTGAGACCCAATTTTTCCAGCACCATATATTAAAAAGGGTATCTTTCCTCCATTGAGGATGTTTGGCTCCTTTGTCAAAAATGAAATGGGTTAGTATGTCTGGATTTTTTTTCTGTGTCTTCTAATCTGTTCTATTGATTATCAAGTCTGTTTCTTTGCCAGTACCATGCTGTTTTTATCACAGTGGCTTTGTAGTATAGTTTCAAGTTGGGGATTGTGATATCCCCTGCCTTACCTTCATTGGCTAGAACTGCTTTTGCTATTGTAGGTTTCTTCTGGTTCTAGATGAATTTTGGGGATATTTTCTCTAGTTCAGTGAAATATGCCATTGGAATTTCAATTGAGATTGCATTAAATCTATATAGCAGTTTTGGAAGTATGGCCATGTTCAGTATATTGGTTCTTCTTATCCAGGAACAAAGGATGCCTTTCCATTCTCTGATACCCTCTTCAATGTCTTTTTTTTGGGGGGGGGTACTGGGTGTAGAACTAAGGATTTAGTGCTTACCAGGCAAAGGGTTGTGCTGCTGAGCTAAATCCCTAGCTCACAATATCTGTTTTTAGGGTGCTGTCATTTTCAGAATAGAGATCTTTTACTTCTTTGGTTAGATCAATTCCTGGATGGTTCATTTTTTGGGGGATGATAATGGGAAAGAAATTGTTTCCATAGTTTCTTTCTCAGTATGTCTGTTCTTTGTATACAAGAAGGCTATTGATTTTTGGGAGTTGATCTTATCTTCTGCTACTTAACTTAATTTAGTTATTTTTATTATTTTTATATTTACTTACTTATTTTGGCACTGGGGATTGAACTAGGGACCTTGCACTTGTGAGGTGCATTGGAACCACTGAGCCAAATCCCTGGTCCAAATCTAGTTACTAAAACTTATCTTCCCCAGATCCTGCTACTCGTGGGAAGGCAGGAGCTGTGCTACAAATATCTTTGTGTTTTTAATTAGTACATGTTTGCAGCTCCTACATTTTGTGGTCATCTTGGGGAGTGGGAACATACACATGGTACAAATTGCTTCCTTTTTAAAGAAGTCCTTGTCCCTGTCTTTCCCTCTTTCTCCCTCTACCTCAAATGCCCCTTTTCCTATTTTCATTCTTATCACTAATCTTAGGTCATATTTATGGGATATAACATTTACACTCAATAAAGTTATAAGGTATATGGCTAATCTTTATTCTACTTATTTTTTCTTTTGCCCCCCTCGCTCCCCTCACATTTGATCTCCTGGACCTCTTCCCATTTGTTAAGAGATCCACCCCTTTGTCTCCTTCTATCCATCTACTGATCTCTTTGTTTGTACTTTGCCTCACTCAAAAGAGAAATACTATATGGTATTTAAGCTTGTGTGTCTGGTTTATTTCACCCACCACTGTATTTTCCAGGTGCATCTATTTTCTACAAATGCCTCAAATTTGTGCATTATCCCATTATGTATAGATACTACATTTTCTTTACCCTGTTGTCTGCTGGTGGATATACAGGCTGCTTCTAAGATTTAGCTGTTACAAATTGTGCTAATGTATACATCAGTATACATGTGTTGCTGTAGTATGGTGTCTTAAGCTCCTTGGGATAGATTCCTGAAGGGGGATAGCTAGATCGTATGAAATTTCTAATTTTAGTTCTTTGAGAAATATCCATATTGATTAATATAGAGATTGTACTAATTCACATTCCCAGGCATGTTTATACTTAAGGTGGAACTTGGTATGTGCATGGGCAGTGGGGGAAAGAAAGCACAAAATGAAAGCCTGATATTATTTGCTGCTTTTCCATAAAATCCTGTTAAGTGGAGACCTATTAGGTTGACTTGGTATAAACTGACTCTAACAATTACCAAATAGTAAAAGTCCCCAAAATTCTATAAAATGAAGGTACTAGATTACCACCAAACTACCTTATTTGGTGCAAGGTGTTGTTGATGTTTATACTTGTTTCATTGGTTCTTTGCTGTCAAATGAGCCTTGTATTGGGTCAGAGAGGCATATTTTCAGCTTCTTTAAACCAGGTTACCACCAATGAGCTCTCCTGTACCATGTAATATTTTTAGGAGTAACTATGCTTAAGGACCTTGCTTTATCTTAGGAGAGAAGTTTTGCATACTTTTTGTTCATTTATTTATTTTAATTGATTTTATTGGTACATTTTATATATACATTGTGATCACATTCAACATTGAGAGTTTGTACCAGTACATGACACATCTTGATTTTCATTTTTCCCATCCTCTGCCTTCTCTACAACTCCACTTCCTATATACATAAGCTTTGATTTTTTTTAACCATCAAATTTTTCTTTCCCTTCTTTACCTACCCCTACCTGCTTTTTCTCTTTCTGAACATATTCTTCTTATTTCACAATACCTATCATACATTTTATAACTCATTTACACCCTCAGTTTCTCATGCCAGAGAAATGATATGATATTTACACATCTGTCTTATATTTATCTCACTTATGATTATGTCCTCAAGATACATCTGTTTAAGTATAAATGACTCAAATTTATCATTCCTTCTGGTAGAGTAATACTACATTTTGTTAAAAAAAGTCTTATACTTTTGGGTATGTTCCTAGCAGGGGGATAACAGGGTCAAATGGGACCCCTAGTCCTAGTTTTCTGAGAAATCTCCACACTGATCTCCACAATGGTCACACAAGTCTGCAATCCCACCAACAGTGGAGAAGGGTTCCTTTCTCCCCACAGTCACGCCAGTATTTATTGTTGGAAGACAGATGTACACCCTTGTTCATAGCAGCTCAGTTCGTGATAGCTCAGTCTTGGAAACAACCCAAATGCCCATCAACTGGAGACTGGATAAAGAAGATGTGTTTTTTTTTTTTAAATAAAATGGAGTATTATTCTGCCATAAAGAATGACAAGATCGATTCATTTATGTGCAAATGGAGACAACTGGAGGATATACTAATAAGTTAAATAAATAGATCACAGATAGGCAAATACCGGATCTTCTCTTTGATATGAACACCTATAGATGCAAATGAGCTCTAGAAAGTATGAGTTTTTATAGAATGGGAAATTTCCATAGGAAATTTGGTGTGGGAATGTAATGAGGGGAAGAAATAAATATGATTGAGAAAGAAAATAAAAGAGTATGTATAAAGGGGGTGGGGAGGTGTGGGTGGGTAGGGATATGGGTAAAAATGATAACTAACTTGTGTCATATACTGGTACAAATTCCCCAATGTTATATGTGATTGTGAGATGTATGTAAATTGTACCAATAAAGAACTCAATAAAAAAAGTCTTATACATCCAGTCTCCTGTTGACTGACATTTGGGCTATTTGCAAGATTTAGCTATTACAAACTGAGTTACTGTAAACATGGGTGCACATATATTGCTATGATATGAATCTTTTAATTCTTTCATGTATATACCTAGCAGGGGGATAGCAGGGTCAATTGGGACCGCTAGTGCTAGTTTTCTGAGGAATCTCCACACTGATCTCCATAGTGGTTGCACCAGTCTACGTTCCCACCAACAGTGGAGAAGAGTTCCTTTCTCCCTGCAGCCTGGCCAACATTTGTTGTTGGTTGATTTTGTGATAGCAGCCATTCTTTGTGGAGTGAGATGGAATCTCAGCATTGTTTTCATCAGCATCTCTTGAATGACTAGTGATTACATGCTTTTTATTGAAAAAGTCTTTTAGTGTGGAGATTCCTCAGAAAATTAGGAGTAGAGGTCCCATTTGACCCTGCTATTCCCCTGCTAGGAATATACTCAAAGGAATTTTAAAAATCACATTGGAAAGACATATGTACACCCTTGTTCATAGCAGCTCAATTTGTGATAGCCCAATCTTGGAAACAACCCAGATGCCTATCAATTGGAGACTGGATAAAGTTGTTTTTTTTTTTTTTTGAGACAGGGTCTCGCTTTGTAGTTCAGGCTGGCTCTGAGCTCACTATGTAGTCCAGGCAAGCCTCGAACTCAGCAATCCTCCTGCCTCTGCCTCCTGAGTGCTGGGATTACAGGCGTGAGCCACCACCCCCGGCAAAGATGTGTTTTTTAAAAAATAAAATGGAGTATTATTCTGCCATAAAGAATGGCAAGTTTCATTCATTTATGTGCAAATGGATACACCTGGAGGACACACTAATAAGTGAAATAAATAGATCCCAGATATGCAAATACCGTATCTTTTCTTTGGTATGAGAATCTGTAGATGTAAATGAGTTCTAGAATGTATGATAGATTTTGTAAAATAGGAAATATCCAAAGGGAATTTGGTGTGGGAACGTAATGAGGGGCAAGAATAAATGATTTGGAAAGAAAATGAAAGAGCATGTATATAAGGGGTGGGGGGTTGTGGGTGGGTAGGGCTGTGGGTAAAAGTGAGAATTAACTTGTGTCA
>PVIC010045978.1:0-14437 GCA_004025085.1 Thryonomys swinderianus
TTCCTCTGTTTTGATCTCAGAGATGGTTCTGATTTCCATTTTACTAGATCTGCTTTAGTTGCCACCTCAAAGAGTCCTGGTGTTTGAGTTTCAGTATGCCCTATTTCCCTCTTCTCTGAATTTCCCTGTGGTGGTGATCTTTGTGTCTGGTTTTTTGTATAGTTTCTCATTTCTACTCTTTTGTTGTTACTAATGCTATTTGCTTAATTCTTTGCCTGAGGACAGGGCAATGTTTGTTGCAAGTCTCTTTCTTTCTTTTATCTGGGCCTTTTGGAAGTGGCACCTTCCTGGGGTTTCCTCCTTGAATCTGTAATGATCCTTGAGAGTTCTCAGTTCTTACACACCATGGGAGGTATGTGAACAGAACAATCACATCATCTGTGTTACCACAATACAATCAGTATCAATATCAGTATTAAACACAGTAAATAAAATGAAGAGTTTTGTTAATTTATATTCTGAAGACTTTGAGCTCATGAGTTACCTCTTTGTCCATATGCCAAAATTTAGAATTAATCAGCAATGTGTATACAACATGCAGATTGTAAATGTATCCCCAGAACCCTTTGAGAATAAGATCACTGGGGAATCAGGGAGGTAGGGAGTCAGGAGAATGAAATAGGGCTAGAAGGTTTATAAAGATCACATAGATCTCAAGAACCTCATATATGCCAGCAGGTAACAGAGGATAAAAGAACATATATAAAGCAGTACCAACTGTAGGCTGTAAGACCACTGGAGACTTGTACACCTTCTTATAATAATACAGGAGAAGAAATAGGGCAGCTTAAGAGTCTTTTACTTCTGGGTATTGGTTCTGACCGAAAGATAGGAGAGGGTGTGGGGACAAGAGGTGAATAGAGGGATCTAGGAGTAGATGGCAAAACAGAAGCTAGATTCTCTTTTCTATAAGATGTAAGCAATAATGAGGTCAAAACCCCAGATAGTTGGACAGATTTAGTGCCAGCAAAGTAGGAAAATAAGAAAAAAATAGTTATTTCAAAATGACAGAATAAAAAGAGTAATAACAGCATCAAAGTCAGCAATGATAATATACCAAGCTAAACGCATTAGTCAAAGAGAGATATCCCTCAACTTTTATCTTGCCTGGTCTCCCAGAGCAGGTCCAGTGTGGAAGGACACAGGAAATGGCGCCAGGCTCCTCACAGACCTGGGTCGTCACAACACAGCTCTGGAGTGAAGTGGAGGCCAGCCAGCAGGCCACCGCCCTGCGTGTTGGAAATGGCACCAGGGTCTTCTAACCTGAGTCATCTCAGCGCAGCTCCGGGGTCCCTTTTCCTTTATTTCTGACTCTTCTTGTTCCTTTCTGTCTTAAATCCTTATCAGTTTGGTGACTAGTTTTCTTTTTGGTTTTCCTTTTCTACTTGTTATGTCATATTCTAGTCTTTCTACTCTCTATCTAGTGGGCATGCTGTTTGCAATCTTATCCACTTCATTATTATTTTTACTTGTCTCTCTTTTCCCAGTATGGGCAGAGACATGTTATTCTTACTTTTATTCTTTTGCTAAGTTCTGCTATTTCTTTCCATATGTCTTGGGACCATAGTGGTTTCTCATTGATTTTCCAATCATTAATTTTCCATGTCCCAGACCATATTGCAATTCCGTGGTTAGACACCATGAGTCTGTAAATAGCTTAATATTAGTTCTGTTCTCTTTTTTTGTTTCTCTTAATGCTAATACTGCAGCTATGACCTCAACATACTGCGCTGATTTACTGGTTCCTTCCTCTGTTATGACCATGCCACCCCCTGGCCTGAATGCTGCCACTTTCCATTTAATTTTTCTTCCAATCATTTTTGCAGATCCATCTGTGAACCATACATTGTTCATGTCACTGGAATAAGAGTCTGGTCCCCATGATCCAATATTGTGCCTCTTTGGGGGAGGGGTGAGATCAATATTAGGTTTTAGCAGGGGCTCTCCCACTTCTTGGGTGGCATTTATCTTGTCTCCCTTTTCTGAGGGCTGCTGTTCTAGTCATGCCTCTTGTGCTCGGGAAGACACAACCCCTTTTGCTACCTCTCTGGCATCCAGTGCATCCTCTAGATAACATTTCCAGGTTCTGGTTTTTGGTTCCAGTGGTCCTATAGCTGTTTCTGGGGGGGGAGGGGTCTTTGATCCATTGCAACAGAGGTAGCTTGCTTCTAATGATTATTTTATTATCTTTAATTAAGCTTTCTGTTTCTCTTCTTGCTTTGTAAAATGTCCAAATTGACTTTTCTAACAGACTGTATTTGGTGTCTATCCAAGGGAATTTCTTAGAGTAAAAAGCCTATAGGTCTTAGTTCTCCTGGCTCCTTCACAAATAAATTTCAATTTCCAAATCCATTGGTATATAAGATATCTATTACTAATGGGATGACTTCCTTAGAATAATATAGCTTTTTTATGTTTCTCTACTAGCTCTTTTGTTTGTAATATTTTATCGTGCCTTTCCTCCCATACAAATTCTTTAGCTTTTTTTGTTAATTCATATAGGGGCTTTACTATCAACTGGAACTGTGGTACATGGTTCCTCCAGAAGTTTAATAATCCTATTATTTGTTGGAGTTCTGTCTTATCTTTTGGTTTTTCTGGACCCTTTATTTTATCTATGATATTTTCTTGTATGGATGGCCCTTCTGTGGTCCATATTATTCCTAAGAATTTTACTGTCTTATCTGGTTTTTGTATCTTTTCTGGGTTTATAGTCCATCCTTTTTCTTAATGTCCTCATTATTTTACTTAAAGCTATTTCTGTGACCTGTTTGTTTTTCCCTGCTATTAATATATATCTATGTATGTTATAATTAATACATTTGGTATTTTCAATGTTTCACCTAGCGTCATTTGTAAAGTCTGATGTGCTATTATAGGACTATTTTTGTATCCCTGTGGGGTTCTACTGAATTTATATTATTTTCTCTGCCATGTGAGGTTGTTATTTCCTGGATTTCCTCACTTAGAGGTATTGAAAAGAACATATCTTTCAGGTCTATACACACTAGCCATTGCGATCCATATTTCTTTATCTGTAAGAAAATACTATCAATGTCTGGTAGCTTTCCTGGCATTTGCAGTGTTAAGCTATTTATTTTCCTATAATCAATCATTATCCTCCATTTTCCTGATGGTTTTTTTAACTAGCCAGACCTAACTATTGTTAAAGGTTAGTTAAAGGGTCGGGTTGGGGTTATTATCCCTTCCTAGAGTAGTTCTTTTATAGTTTCATCTGTTGCCTCTATTCCACCTTTAATGGGGTATTGGGGCGTTAAACTGGGTTTTATTTTGGCAAACTTAATGGTTCTATTTTTCCTGTGGCTAGCATTACTCCTTTTATTCCTTTCTTTATGGGTAGATATATAGGCCAAATTTGGCTTATAAAATCCACTCCTAGGGCCGGGGAATTAGCTCAAGTGGAATTGTGCCAACCTTGGACACACAAGGGCCTGAGTTCAATCCCAGGCACCACAAAAAAAAATCCATTCCTAATATCCTATCTGGGGTGGGGTCATTATATACTGGTCCCCCTAATTCCTTATCATAACATAATATCATAGCTTTAATCTTTTTCAAGAGTATAGTTTGTCCTGTTACTCCTTTTATGTTAATAGTATTATCTTTTTCTGTTATAAGCATTATTAGATCTTTATAGATTGTTATTTCACTACCCATGTCTATTAGCCAATTTGTCATTACGGGTTTTCCTTTTATTAATCTTTTAGGTAATAGTATCCTTTGTCTTATATCTCCACTTCCTACTAAGCATGTCTGAGATTCTGATATTTTTCATTCCTCTCTGTTCTCCTCTCCTGTTGCCAATTTTTCCGTTTCTCTATATTTCTTTCATTTGATATTCCTTCACGTTTTTTATGGGGATCCTTTGTTGATCCCCTCTGTTTCCTATAAAAGGTTTTTCCTTTCTTACTATTATATTGTTGATAAGATTAGAGAAGGGTTCAGGCCTCCTAAAGGTTGGTCTTCTGAAGTACCTGATATTTGGTTTTCTCAGTTTAAATTTGGGCTGTGTCTCTCTTTGTGTAAAGGATGTTAGTTTGCTTTCTCTTTCTAAATTCTTATTTTCTCTCAGTGCTGTTATAATCTCTCCTATTGTTCTTGCTGGATTGATAGTCATTTGTACTGGTATTTTCAAATGTCTGGGTACTCCTCTGATAATTAATTTCTTGTGGGATGCCAGGGCTAGGGCTTGTAGAGGTGAGTCATAAATGCCACAGACCATCCCAACTACACCCAGGATCCTTGCCACCTGTATGGCTTGTTCAAATGTTTCTCATTTTGCCAGGGTGTCAAATTTTTCTAGATCTAGGGTGAGGTATGCCTCACACCATGCTCTCCTTACCCATTCCATAAGGATGTGGGTACAGTTTATTTCTGCCTCTGTTAATTGTCTAAGGACATCCTGGACATCTGCAAATTCTAGCATTGCTACCAGTCTTCTCATTTCTTGGTTAGTTAACATTACTGTGTCTGCTCCTTTTTCCCATGGCTTATATAGTAAGTCACATCTCTTTCTCCTTTTTGAGCATATTCCTGTCTGAGACTGCTTAGCTTAGGAGCAATAAGTTTCTAGCCTCTACAATTATATCTGGTCCTGATTCTGCCTCAGTGCATCCGTCAGGAGAGTCAGGGTCCGAAGGAGTCACCCTTTTCCCTCAGGCAGGAAACTGAACCTTAGTGGTGGTTACTGGAAAGCTTTCCTTAAAGGGGTTGGTGTCCTTCCACTGATTCACCAATTTCCTTGCCAATTCTTTTCCTTTCCTTCTCTCTTCATCCATATCTGAAATGGCTTTGATAAAAAAAATGCTAGGTACCTCATTTCTGTCAGCTTGAGCTAAAATGGGTTCAACTGTACCGGGACCTGTTAATTTGATCTTAATGTTGGCGTTTTTATATCTAAAAGTTTCTTTCTGACCATCTTTTTTGTGGCTTCACATCTGTTCTTTCCTGTTTCATCATTTTCTGGTTCTTTCTTACTCTTTAGCTTTTTCAGCATTGAAATTATTTCTTTACCTATACCAGCCATATTGGTAAGTTATGTAATAGAGCAACCTGTGCTTTTTTAATTCTCTACTATTTCTGTTCCGGATCTATGAGGAGATTATAAAGGTGTTTTTCAGCTCTAGCAACACACCAATTACTTATGAGTTTTCCCAAGCACATACAAGAGAATTCAAGTGGTGAAATGTACTTCTCGCTTCCACCGGCTCTTCCTCCTGTTATGGAGCTGGTTTCGGGGCGAGTTCGATTGTGGATCAGAGGGCAGGTTTGCATCCCACCAGCTCTCCTTCCAGTATAGGGAGAGCATATAGCCCGCCCCTCGCCAGAGTTGGCCTTAGGGCATCCTCCGGGCCTTGATCTGCTCACCATACTGGGCACCCAGCACACAGCTCTTCCTCCTGTTACAGAGTTGGCTTAGGGTGGTTGGTCCTTGCCTCATACTTTTGATTTCTCTTGTATTTCTCTTCTTTTTTTTTAACCTCAAATTTTTCAGGCCTATTTTTTACTCATGGGCCTTACTATACATGTACTAGACATTGTGCTTTAAGAAGATCAAAATGTCACAAGCAAGAATTTGGTAAGGAGATTCAGGCCTGGGTTGCTCTGTCTAAATGATGTTTATTGGTAATAAAGTCTAACAAACCATAAAGCAGGTAGGCCTCATAGCACACTAAAATGAATAACAAATTTCAGGTGAAATATCCCTAGAAAGCTTGATATATCAAACATGAAACCACTACCCAAGTAAACAAAGTAACGTAAAGTCAACCCAAGTAAATCCCATCACCTGAAACCCGAGTTTTCCTACCACACTTGACACCAGGTTCAGACATTCCAGGCCACCAGTGGAACACGCCAGTTTCGGGGGTGACGGTCCTTGATGTAGGTGCGAGGAGTCGGGCGTCTCTGGGGGTGTCTGGCTGTCAGCCTTCAGTTCAGCCTCCTTCTGTCCTCCTTCGTGTTTGAGGGGTTACTTATCAGCTAACCGCAACCCTGCATGTCCAGCTCGTGTACACTCCTAGGTCCTGTGTTCTTATCTCTAAACACACATTTTACTTTCTTGTCCTACTCTCTATATCCCACACATTTTATTTTCTATTATTCTATCTCTACATTCCACACATTTTACTTTCTATATTTTACTCCCTACGTGCCCTCTTCCATGCTAGCCTCATTTCACATTTATTTCCTTATGACTGTCTTCCTTGTCATCCTATAAGCTCTGAGTTCTTTACTCACCTTGGGTCACACTCGGATTTCAAACATCCCAGCAGAGATGGACACTTACTACATCTAATCAAAGGCATCACCAGAGACCAGGAGCGGACGGTCAGAGGAACCCCCATGACACCGAGACACCGCCCTGCCCAGTCTTGCTTTCACTCTCTCCACTCACCTTATCTCCTATCCCAGCGTGCGGACTTCATTTTTCTCAAAACCATTATCACCCAAAACGGCCCTCCCACAGGACCAGCCTCTGTTCAGGGCCTTGTGTTCCTTCAGGTAAGACAACCTGAAAGTTAGCATTCCTGAACCCTAGTTCCAAGTTCTTGGTAAAAAACTAAATTGACCCAACTCCAAAGTTTATCCTGAGTCAGACAAGAGCTGAGCACAGACACAGCTGTTGGGTCACATGTTCCACGGCAGTGTCTCTCCAGGAGAAGGGTTGTGAGCTGGGCCCTAAATAGGCACCTACCAGTGCAGAGTTTTATTAAAAACTGCAAAGTTAGGGGACGGAGGGTTAGCTCAGTGGTTCTGGCACCTGCCTTGCAAGCGCAAGGTCCTGAGTTCAATCCCCAATAACCACATACAATGCTGGGCCTGGAGATTCACGCCCACCAGCAATCAATACCACATACCACAGTGCCGGGCATGGTGGCTCACGCCTGTAATCCCAGCACTCAGGAGGCAGAGACAGGAGGATTGCTGAGTTCGAGGCTTGCTTAGGCTACATAGTAAGCTCAGAGCCAGCCTGAACTACAAAGTGAGACCCTGTCTCAAAAAAAAAAAAAAAAAAAAAAACTGTGAAGTTAGTGAAGAGGTGAAAATTATGGTCACATTCATGAAGAAAGTTAGTAAAACAATTATTTCAGAACTAAAGAGTTTTGTGATAGACTGTTTAAAGTCACATTACAAGCTGCAACATGAGAGGCTAAAAAGACTATACATGAAAGCATGATACCCATATTGATTTTTTTTACATTAGCACAACTCTCTCATCTGAGGAAAGCATGTACATAATGAAGGAAACGCTCCAAGGCTATTCCCAGAAAGCTCAGAACAATTTTCTTTTAAAGGTAAATAATTCTGTATGTCTTTTTCCACCCCATGACTTTTTTTTTCTAACAATTAATCACCTGAGTTCAACCGGAAACCTCCAGTAACAGTGAAGAGATTCACAAAACAAGAAGACCCTGAAAGCTGCCTCCCCAGAATGTGAGCTGCTCGGCTGCCAGACCTGATGGGGGTGTTAGAGGGCCACGCTGGCACTGTCTGAGGACAGTTGTGCCAGTGAGAAATCAACCATGGCTACTGCTCCCACATTTCAACAGGAATTTAATCAGACATCCTGTGGAATTAAAATGTAGTCCATACTGTGAGGAAGGGTCTGTGCTCCTTATCTGAAGGTACTATCTCTCTCGAAGAGCTGGTAGGATTTCTGAAATTAGGTATAGGGTTTGCCTACATTTTAAAAGCTAGACAAACACTTCAGTAGTTTACCCAACATGTCATCTGTGAAGACAACAGGTAGAATAACACCAGCCACAGCCAAAGGTATCTTCCAAAAGAGAGTGAGGGGAAAGGACTGTTGGGAGTCTCTGGCAGTTACCGGGGCTGTTTCTGTGGTAAGTGCTTTGAGTACCACCTCGCCTTCCAGTACTTTCCTCTGCCCTCCTGCAGGGGCAAGAAGACTCTTCCAGCGCAACAGAAATAACCTGGTTTTCCCACCCCACTGTAAACCTGCTCTGAGGAGAACTTTCCATAATTTTCTCAATATTTTTGTGATTAAACATATAGATATATAAATATGCCTATACAATAAGAATACTCTTATCGGCCAGAGATTTACCTCAGTGGTTCCACACCTGCCTAGCAAGCACAAGGTCCCTGGTTTGATCCCAGTAACCACATACAATGATATGATATTGGGCGTGGTGACTCATGCCCACCAGCAATCAGTACCACACCCCACAATGCTAGGCGTGGTGGCTCATGCCTGTAATCCCAGCACTTGGGAGACAGAGGCAGGAGGATTGCTGAGTTCGCAGTGGCTTGCCTGGGCACCATAGTGAGCTCAGGGCCAGCCTGAACTACAGAGCAAGACCCTGTCTCAAAAAAAAAAAAATACTCTTACCACCTCATCAAGAGTTAGAGACTGTTCCCCTGCACCCCTGGCTGTTTCCTTGCCCCATACACATGGGGGATAGGCTGGCAATCACCTTCTTCCCTGTGTCCAGCAGACCTTTCTCGTTCAGCCATGCTCTGGGCTTCTGCTCCTCCTGGGGTAGAGATGAGGAGGTAGAGGAAGCAAGGGTGGTAGAAGGTCTCCTTCCTGTTAATGTTGTCATGGTCACAGAAGTTCAGAGCTGAGTCTGGCAGATGTTTAAAGCTGTGCTTTTTGCTCTAACAAACCTTAGGGGCTCAGAAGCCCCTTTCCATGCCATCCCTGGAGGACCTCAGTGGTGGTGCCCAAAGGAGGCTGTGAAGAGTTAACCTGCAATTGGCTCATTCTGAGAAGTGAGTTGGACTGAAGCTTAGGTGACTCATAGAAGCACCTCATTAGCCCACAGGTTAGTAGAATAGCTCCACAGTAGACACCAGAGAAATGGCCTGTGAAGCTGTGGGACTCAGTATGTGATAACACAGTAACCAAAGCCAGAGTAGCTCATATGCAAATTCCATTCCCATAACCAATATCTTGACTAGAAGAAGGTTCTAACTACAACCCTATATTTTGTCTGTTCTATTCCCAGTTTGAGAATGTTTTGTCTTTTCCTTCACAAGCCTTCCCTGCATTAGTATCCACAGCAACTGCACTACTGCACACCTTACACATAGTTGCCCTTTACACCCAGCTGATCACTAATAAAAACCAGTGGCTCGGACTCACCAGATCTTTGGTGGCTACTCAGCACTGGCCATCCTGGCTCCTACTTCTTTCTTTAATTCTGTCCTTGAGTCTTTCTTCAGCCCTGAGTTGTACATTGGGCCAGAGGCTGGAATCTACTCCGAGGTCTCCAGTGCACCCCCCATAGCACTTCTTAGATGGAGGTACTTGACAAATCCTATCAACCCTCTTCCACACTATGTGTGACCTAGTGTGTAACAAGGTCACCAAGACTGTACCCAGGAGCCCAGAGCACACAGCCTTTACACTTGTCTCCTCCTTGAGCTTAGCAGAGGAACAGTGAATATAGTCACAGCAAGGCTTTCGCATTCCGTCAGACCCTGGTGGTGGGAGCTGCTTGTGTTTTGCTTTTTTCTGAGTGAGGTCCTTTCATTTAAGTCTCTAAACCCTCGAATGTCCTACGCAGCAGGCTCTCAGTCACAGCAGCCCACCCCAGCCTTTTTGGTCCTGTTTTCAGACACACATACCAGCCTGGACTCGCATTGTGGACATTAAGGATTTCTGCTCCACGTTATCAGAGGTCTCCTCACAGATATTCCAGGAATATCAATTCTATCCAAGGTGATTTGGGGCAAATAAAGCAAACTGTTCTCTTCAGCCAAATGCTACAGTAGTGGGTACCTTGTTCTCTGTAATCTAATCAGCTGTCCAGGATGGTTTTCAAATTAGTCATTTGCATTCTAAGATATTAACTTTTAAAGACAAACATTTTACCCAGTCTGCACACCTTCATTCAAGAAAACAAAACAAAACATTCTTCTCCTCCATCTGCACTCCCAGAATGACACATGAAGAAATTGTATGACAGGTGGCTCCCCAATGTGTCCTGGAAGTTTATGTTCCACTTTGATTCTCCAGAAAGAGAGAGGTGAGACATCTTGATGAAGGACAGCAGAGCACAGAAGAGACTAATGGAAAGGAAGCAGTGGCTCCCTAAAGGGGCCTGAGATGCTGTGAATTCTATTGTAAAGAAAATCTGATTTTTTTTTTTTTGAGACAGAGTCTCGCTTTGTAGTTTAGGCTGGCCCTGAGCTCACTATATAGCCCAGGCAAGCCTCGAACTCAGCAATCCTCCTGCCTCTGCCTCCTGAGTGCTGGGATTACAGGCATGAGCCACCACGCCTGGCAAGAAAATCTGATTGTTTTTAGTTCCTTACCAGATGCACCCTCTAAGCCTGTCTGTCATTTCTGCAGCAAAATCCTCTTCACTGACACTGAATTGGAGAAATGGTTTTCCCCCCACTGGTGTGTTTGTGTTTCTGAGGTGACTTTTAACATGCAAACTGTTTGCATTCGACATCGTTCTGATGTGAGACCAGACTCCACTGCCCCTTCTACAATTTCAAAGTGAGTTCACTCCCAGAGGAAAGCACCAAACACACCAGAGCTGGAAAAGAGTCACAGCTCTCAGTAGCTCAGAAATTTCTCCCTGTCTGATGAACTGATTTTATTAGAGTTTACTATTTTTCCCCAAATTTGAATGATGTTTCTAAAAATGAAAGAATGGGGAAAAGGTAAAAGGAGGGAGTGTGACGAGCTTGTAACCACCATAGAATTCAGACTAGAACAGAGGAGAGCAGTAAACCAGGAAAGAGGGCATTGACAGAATAATGACAGCAAATACATAGTGCCCACCAAGTGTGCCAGACACTGGTGCCAGTGTTTAATGTCTCAACTCAGTCTTCACAACAGTAGTAATTCTAATTTCTTCTTTATAGATGATGAAATTGAGCCTCTGGAAGGTTAAGAAAATTGCGGCTGTGGGAAGGCCAGGGTTGAAACAGGCAGCCCGGGCTCCGGATCCCAAGGTCCGGGTCCTGCACAGGGCCCAAGGCACTTGGTTCCTGCCGCTCAGAATGGGGAATGTGGGTCTACTGTGTCAGAGCACAGGCCCGAGAGAGGGGGAGGAGACAACCTAGCCTTTTGTGTCTCTCCAGAGTCTTTGCTGTTCCTGTGGGTGGTGAAAACGGCATTTCCCAGGGCACGTTGGTGCCAGAGGTCTGCGGAGGGCAGCCGCCCTGCCCAGAGGCCCTCACATTCCCTGCAGGAGCCCATGCGAGACCACGACCACGCTCCGCCTTCGGCCTCCCTCCTGCTGCTGGATGATTCGATGTGTTTCTTCCAAGTTTTTTCGAAAGTAAAATTTGTTCAGGGGCAAAAACAATGCAGAACACCTCTCTGTCTTGGTGATGAACATATTTTGGTTGGTACAGGAATTGTCACTGAGCCGATAGGAAACCAACCAAAGCTGTTCGCTATCCAGCAGGTCCGCCACGTTATCACACAAGAGCTGTAACTCAAGGACGGTGACTATGCCAAGTCCAGTGCGGGAGGTGAGGGCTTTGTCAGCATGGCAAACCTGAAAAGGTGTCTGCCCGGAAAGGTTTTGGTTTGTAGTTAAATAGAAACCACAAGTTATTTCAAAAAGGAACTATGCTTCCATCTGTCTTTTCACACAGCAAATGTTTCTCTCAGGACTTCGTTTGCCTCAAATTAGTATTTTTCTGGGAAGGGTGAATATAAAATCTGATAATGCACTGTTAGAGATAATGTTTAATTCATTTTATCTCAAAATATTTTAGTCACTTATTTCCTTGCCTTAAATCAACTTTATTATCGAATTTTAGAGCCTGTTGTAATTTTAAGTAGGAATTATTCATTCACCCACAACATTTTCATTAAGCATTTATTGTGTGTCAGGTATTGCTCTAGAAGATGGAGTCTAAACTCCTTGCTATAGAAATGAAGAAAAGTGAAGAAGAGAAAGGCACCGCTTCAGGTGGGAGGTTCCAGACAGGCACAGAGATCTCTTAATCTCAAAGCCTAGTTTTCTCTCTCTCCTGACATTGCCTTACCAGAGTGGAAATATCCTGGGTATTGCATGAGACGTGGGATATACAACACCCTTCCTCCAAAGGATTTCAATTGTACAGACAGAGGCATACCAAAGCTAGGACTATAACAGAGAGTTAAGCATCATGTAAGGCAGTGAACAGAAATGAGTGCTGGTCTCAGAAATCAGCAGCATTCTTCCTCTTGCTGCTCCTGTGTGCATATTTGACTCATTAGAGACCTGAAGTTCACTCACACAGTTGGGCTTGATCTCTTAGGTTTCCATTACCATTAAAAGAATGTGATGCAGGGCCGGAGGGTTAGCTCAGTGGTTCTAGCGCCTGCCTTGCAAGCGCAAGGACCTGAGTTCGATCCCCGGTTACCACATATAATGCTGGGCGTGGTGGCTCACGCCTGTAATCCCAGCACTCGGGAGGCAGAGACGGGAGGATTGCTGAGTTCACGGCAGCTTGCCTGGGCACCATGGTGAGCTCAGGGCCAGCCTGAACTACAAAGCGAGACCCTGTCTCCAAAAAAGCAAAAAAAAAAAAAAAAGAATGTGATGCAGGTAGAAGAAGATAGACACATGACTAATCCTCCCCTCCCAACAAACACATACACACACACACACAAACCAGAACACACAGCCAAAATCCTAAATAAATGATGTTATTCTGAGCTGTTGAGGTTTGAGTTGGGTTTTGTGCTGCAAAAGCTGATTGATTCGCTCTTTTCAGGCTAACAGTATCCTCCATTCAGTTTACCTCTCAGTAGCCTCTCTTTAACTCCTGCCATTTATAAAATCTGGGATTTTGCACCATAGGTTGATAATGTAAGGCCTGTTAGGTTCTGGACAATTGTTCTCAAATACTCACCTTGCCACACAGGTTATTTCCAAATTTCTAGGTAGATAGGTAGATGAATGGGCGGGTAGGTAGGTAGGTAGGTAGATAAGTAGATAGATAGATAGATAGATAGATAGATAGATAGATAGATAGATAGATAGATAGATAGATAGATAGATAGATAGATAGATAGAGATAGATAGATGATAGATAGATAGATAGATAGATAGATAGATAGATAGATAGATAGATAGATAGATAGATAGATAGATAGATAGATGACAGATAATCTCTCCATTACTTTTCTCTCATTGCTGAGACAAAAATACCTGACATCTAAAGTTGGAAAGGGAAAGGTTTCCTTGGTTCCCAGTGTGGAGAGGTTTCCATCTACAATCAGCTAGCTCCAAGGCAGGTGGCACATGGCAGAGGGGCATCGCAAGGAGCAGGAAGTACCAAAGCAAGCAAGGGAGACCACAAGACTCTCTGTCCCTCATGTCACTCCAGACTGCTGGTACTAGGGCAGAGCCCAACCAGTCAGTAGGCTGATTTAGGACTCGCTCACCCTTAATGCTAGCACTGCATCATAAATCAATCACTCTAGATTCAGTCGTGTCTGAAAAAGCCCCACTCCTACCTATGACTTCATGAGGCTTTGGGGGAGATCTGGACACGAGCCAGGATAGACAGACAGACAGGTAGACAGAATGAGATAGGCAGGTAGGTGGAGGCAGTGATGAAATTGGAGTGGCAATAGATTTTGCATATATGATTATGGGAGGGTTTGATGAAGCCTACAGCATCTATAGAAAAACTGTCTGCCTCATTTTTGTGCATAATACACTTTGACCACTTTAAGACCCACATTTGCTGATGTCCAACCTATTTATGATACTCCTGAGTAGAATATTAATTCATCTGCATCTTTCTTAGTCTCTCGGAATGTTTATAATATCTAATGCATATTTATTCCCTGCATTTGTAGGACATCTTCTCACGGGGAACGCAGGTGCTATTTTAGTTCTCTTTGGACTTGGATGGATTTTAAAATACAAAGTCACTTACTAGTCCCTGCATGATGTGAGGACATGCGGGGAGCATCTGGGACAATTATTCTCCTGTTTTGTCTCATTTTATTGTTCTTCTCCAATCTGGTAAAGTGTCTTCAAAATAGCTAGAGAAAATCCCATTTTCCTCACATAATGGCAAATAGGCTGAACCATGTGTTTACTTTTGCCACATTTTGCTATGTCTTCACTTCATGCTACAATTTTTAATTGAATTCTTTATTGGTACATTTTATGCACAGCTCACAATTACACTCAACATTGGAGAATTTGCACCAGCACATGACACGTGTTAATTCTCATTTTTATCCATATCCCTACCCACCCCACGCCCTGTATACACGTGCTTTCTCTTTTCAAATCATATTCTTTCCCTCATTACTTTACCTTACCATGTTCCCTTTGAGTATTTCCTATTTCACAAAATCTGTCATATATTCTAGAACTCATTTACATCTACAGGTTCTCATACTGAAAAAATAAATGGTATTTACATATCAATGATCTATTTATTTCACTTATTAGTGTGTCCTCAAGGTATG
>PVIC010045979.1:0-14424 GCA_004025085.1 Thryonomys swinderianus
TTTTTTTTTAAATTATTTTTTATTCTTTATTTTTATTTTTTTGAGATGGTCTTGCTTTATAGTTCAGGCTGGCCCTGAGCTCACTATGTAGCCCAGGTAAGCCTCAGACTCAGCAATCCTCCTGCCTCTGCCTCCTGAGTGCTGGGATTATAGCCAGAGCCACCACACCTGGCATTGTGGTTTGTGATACTGATTGCTAGTTGTGGTATTGTTGTATGTGGTTACTGGGGATCAAAGCAGGGACCTTGTGCTTGCTAGGCAGGTGCTGGAACCACTGAGCTAAATCTCCAGTCCCCTACATATGTATTTTTAACTCTGTATCTTGTCTTTGGTTTACTTAATTTTTCTTGAATTCTGAATCACCTTGTAGAAATTATTAAAGTTAGACTCCAGTTTAGAAATAGGCTTTGTTCTTTTGAAGGGGGGGGGGAATCAAAAAAGAACGAGACAGAGAATGAGGTCAGTGGTGCCGTACTGGCATAGAAAGGCAGGCAATTAAGATATATTATGTTCTTGGGCTGGGGATTTAGCTCAGTGGTTCCAGCGTCTGCCTGGCAAATGCAAGGTCCTGAATTCGATCCTGGTTACCACATACCGCAGTGCTGGGCATGGTGGCTCACTCCTCTAATCCCAGCACTTGGGAGGCAGAAGCAGGAGGATTATTGTGAGTTCAAGTCTAGCCACTGAGTTCAAGTGCGCTCAGTGCCAGCCTGAACTACAAAGCAAGACCCTGCCTCATAAAAGAAAAGAAAAAAGATATATAATGTACAGGTACAAGTTTCTGATATTGAATGTGTTCATTATATATGGCAAATATGGACTAGTAAAAGTTAAGAAGAAAAAGAAATAGGCTTTGTTCTAAAAGTTCATAATGTCAGAAGAAAGTACTGTACTGTAACCTATAGGCCAACCTTAAAGGACATGTTAAAATCAAGGTATGTGAAATAGATTAATAATAGCAATATTTCTGTGAGAGCAGCGATTCAAAAAACAAAAAAAGTTTTTGAGACAAAATGTTTCCCTGTCTAGCTCAGTATGCCCTTGAACTTAATGTTGCTCAGTTTGGCTCAAGCTCCCAGCATGCCTCTGTCTTAACCTCCCACAGGTGTGCCCAACTATGCCCCACTAAGCACAGGGATTTAGCATTATATGTAATTATGAATGTCAGAGACACTGGCCCTGGAAAATGGGTTTTCCATGACTCTTCATAGTTTGCTGAAAAGAGCTGTATTTAATTAAGATTGGGCACCATTGGTCATAGTGACACCCACCTGCAATCCCAGCACTCTTGGAGCCTGAGGCAATAGGATTTCGAGTTTGAACCCACCCTAGGCAACCATTTTTTTTTTTTTTTTTTTGCTTTTTGGAGACAGGGTCTCGCTTTGTAGTTCAGGCTGGCCCTGAGCTCACTATGGTGCCCAGGCAAGCTGCCGCAAACTCAGCAATCCTCCTGTCTCTGCCTCCCGAGTGCTGGGATTACAGGCGTGAGCCACCACGCCCAGCATTATATGTGGTTACCGGGGATTGAGGTAACCACAGGTTACCACAGGTCCTTGCGCTTGCAAGGCAGGCACCGGAACCACTGAGCTAACCCTCCGGCCCTAGGCAACCATTTTTTAAGATCTGGTTTAAAAAAAAAAAAAAGTTGGGATTTAGCTCTGCAAAGGCCCTGGCATCAGTTCCTAGTTGAGCACCTGTTATTGTCTGTAGGTGGATGTACCTCTGAGATGGTAAGTAAGACAAGATCTGCATAATGCTCCCTCAGCTCTGCTTTCCCCATTCGTGTTCCTTATTTACTTGTTTTAACTTACTAATTTATTATCTCATTGGGTTTTGGCCTTTTCTGGCTTCTTTGAATATTTGTTTTATTACCTTAGATTTGTGGTTCACCTTTATTTGCATGGAGGTCTAAACAGTATGTTGGATACTTCATTGGAGAATGAGTTGTAAAAACAGATTTAGACTTTTCTAGGAATTTTATTTTGGAAAACTAGGAGATAAAATTTGTGAGGAATTAAGAAAGCCAAAGACAAGAATCATTTTGTGGTGAGAATTTTGGATTGTTCAGAAAGTCTGTCTGTCCTTTACTGTTTCCTTTTATTAAGATATAGTTGTGAGGGCCAGAGATTTAGCTCAGTGGTTCCGGCGCCTGCTTCGTAAGGGCAAAATCCTGAGTTTGATCCCCGGTAACCCCATCAGTGCTGGGCATGGTGGTTCACACCTGTAATCCCAGCACTCAGGAGGCAGAGACAGGAGGCTTGTTGAGTTCGAGGTTTGTCTGGGCTACATAGTGAGTTAGTTCAGGGCCAGAGTGAATTACAGAGCGAGACCCTGTCTCAAAAAAAAAAAAAAAAAGATATAGTTGTGAAAACATGTTGAAGTCTGCAGCATCTGAATGGATGAGGCTACTGTATGTAAAGGAGGGGGAAAATTGTAAGCAATGTCAGTAGCAAAGGGATAACTTCTTAACATAACTGCTATTAGGTATTTTTTAGAACGTTAATATCTTTGAATCCTGTTTTCTTCCCGTTTATAAACCATATATTTTGTTAATATTTTCACATTGAGTATAATTAAGTCATATACTTACTAATTGTTCTGTTTTCTTATTTTAACAGAATAGAATATGGCAAAGAGACCAGAGAGATATGCGGGCAATTCAGCCTGATGCAGGTTATTATAATGATGTAAGTATAAAACATGCATTACCTTAATAAAATCCTCTTTACTTTGGCCTTTAAGTCTAAAAATATGTGAATTCAAGTTCAGGATCATCTTTTATCTTGATATTTTTGTAGTGAAAGTGAACATTACTGAAAGTGTAGTATAACACATCTGTATAAAAAATGTGTTATATTTTGTCTCGGTATATATATATATATTTTTTTTTGAGACAGGGTCTCACTTTGTAGTTCAGGCTGGCCCTGAGCTCACTATGTAGCTCAGGCAAGCTTCGAACTCAGCAATCCTCCTGCCTCTGCCTCCCAAGTGCTGGGATGACAGGCGTGAGCCACCACACCCGGCGTCTCAGTATATTTTAATCTAATGATGAACAGTGCTCAACAAAAAATTAAACTATCTTTAAGTGTTTTAGTAGGAGAATTTAAGTTATGTTTCTTGGGAGCACGTTTGTTGACTTTGAGGAACAAGAAAATCTGATAAAGGGGCTGGAGATTTAACTCAGGTTCCTGCGCCTGCCTCACAAGCGCAAGGTCCTGAGTTCCATCCAGTAACCACATACAACAATGCTGGGCGTGGTGATTGCCAAAAAGCAATCAACCAGCAATCAGCACCATATTCCACAGTGGTGGCTCACGCTTGTAATCCCAGCACTCGGGAGGCAGAGACAGGAGGATTGCTGAGTTCGAGGTTTGCCTGGGCTACATAGTGAGCTCAGGGCCAGCCTGAACTGCAAAGCAAGACCCTGTCTCAAAAAAAAGAAAATCTGATAAAGTGATACTTAGATTTTTTTTTTTTTATGTAACAAAGGATATTTAACACTTTTACCTTGATTTACTTGTTTGTTATAATAGTAATTTTTTGCTGGAGGTGTCATGTCTAAGTCTGCATTTGCCTTAAGTGCTGAGGTAATCACCTTGTTTTGATCCTGATTTTTGCTCTGAATGTAATCAGGAGCTCTAAAAAACAAAATTTTCTTTTGTTATAGTTGGTTCCACCTATAGGAATGTTGAATAATCCTATGAATGCAGTAACCACAAAATTTGTTCGGACATCAACAAATAAAGTAAAGTGTCCAGTGTTTGTTGTGAGGGTAAGTATTCTTTTGAATATTTTTTTTAGAAAAATCAATCCTGAATAGGTTTGTGCATTAGAATTCAGACAAAGACTAATTAGAAATTGTGTATCTCAGGTAATAATTAGATTTCTCCATATTTAGTAAGATACTACTTAATGTTTTTCTTTGTGTTATAATTTTCTTAGAATTGTTTCTGAACTTTTTTTTTTTTTTTTTGAGACAGGGTCTTACTTTGTAGTTCAGGCTGGCCCTGAGCTCACTATGTAGCCCAGGCAAACCTCGAACTCAGCAATCCTCCTGCCTCTGCCTCCCAAGTGCTGGGATTACAGGTGTAAGCCACCATGCCCGGCACTGTGGTTTGTGGTATTGATTGCTGGTGGGTGTGAGACACCACGCCCAGCATTGTATGTGGTTACCAGGGATTGAACCCAGGACCTTGCACTTTCGAGGCAGGCGCCGGAACCACTGAGCTAAATCTCCAGCCCTCTCTGAATTTTTATATAGATATATACCGTAGCAGTTCTCAGAGTTACTCAATAGCAGATGCTTTTGTTTTGTCAAGAAAGCAAATTGTAAGGTAAATGAAAAGTTCTTAGAAGTTCCTTGGAAGGAAGAAATCTAAACAAAGGTGAAGAGCTGTGATGTGCTAGTCAGCTCCACAAAGCCACTGAATGTGTTTTCACTGTGAAATTTTAGAAATACGCCTTTATAATTAATAGTGCTTTCACATGTTCAAACTCTTTAAAATTTGGAGTTGTTTGCAGTGAAAAATTTTCTCAAGTCTTCTAGACATCCAGTTGCTATTTATATGGGTGATAGTCTCTAATTACTTTGTTTTGATTATTCTATTTCCTGAACATTTACTGAATATGTCAATATTCAGAGGTACAGGCTGATGACTAGAACTGAGCAAATAGTAATTGTCAAAAAATACCAAACAGGCTGGGCTTGGTGGCTCAAGCCTGTAATCCCAGAATTTAGGAGGCAGAGGCAGGTTTGCTGAGTTTAAGGCTTGCCTGGGCCACATAGTGAGCTCAGGGGCCAGCTGGAACTTCAAAGGAAGACCCTGCCTCAAAAAAAAAAAAACTAAACAGAAGAATGACAGTCATGGCAGACTTTAATGGCAAATAGCAAGATATGTAATAGTTAGTTTGAGAGTTAAAATAGAAAACTGGGAGAGGTGGAGCTCCATAGAAATTGTTACAAGTGGCCTTTTGTTTGATTTAGAATCACTTAGGTCTTTTGTTTGACTCAAAGACCTAGTCAGACCTATACCTGTATACCAGTAAAGAAACATTTTTGTATAAGTAGAGGCCACCAGTATGTAGCATAATTCTTTCTACCAGGAGATTTGATCATTAAGATATGCTAGGCAGTGAATTGTAATATCCTGTTAGCATAATATAATAACCTTTTTGAAATGAATAAGGCCTGAGGATCCTTCATGTCGTTAGGTGAGTGAATAAATGTTCTCATTTGGGGATTAAAATGTAAGTTCTTAGGAAAAATTTGTCCATATTAAAGATGCAGTCCAAATTAAGAGGTACTATGAAATAAAGATGGTATGTTCTTTACATACAACTTTGTTCTCTACAGTATTAATTTTGTTGAGATCTATAGATTAGAGGTTTTTACTCATAATAGTCAACTGTGATCTACTGAGCAATAAAATGAGATTGTCAGTACTTGTATAATTACCAAGTAGACTTCATTTTATATATTAGCACAGTTGTAGTTTTTAATTTTTTGTTAGCTTTTATTTTGGAAAATAGGTTTGTTGTATTTTGTGTATTTGTATGCCCTAGTGAGTAATCCACTGTAAGAACTGAGAATGTAAAAGGTACATTGTGTTTTGAGTTGACTATCTTGTCACAAATTAAATTCAATTTGCAAATTATGACATTAAAATATTTTGTAGTGTTAGTCATGATTCTAATGGGCAGAGTTTTATTTATTTAGTTTTTTGAGACGGGGTTTTGCTTTGTAGTTCAGGCTGGCTCTGAGCTCACTATGTAGCCCAGGCAAGCCTCAAACTCAGCAATCCTCCTGTCTCTGCCTCCCGAGTGCTGGGATTACAGTTGTGAGCCACCACGTGCGGCTGGACAGAGTTGTTTTGACAATAGATTGGCATAAGAATTATTATTGCTTCGCACTATGAATGGTGGAGGGATTATAAGTTTATCACTTTTTCTTTTTGATACAGGGTATTGCTTTGTAGTTCAGGTTGACCCTGAGCTCACTATGTAGCCCAGGCAAGCCTTGAACTCCGCAATGCTCCTGCCTCTGCCTCCCAAGTGCTGAGATTACAGGGTTGAGCAACCAAGCCCCACACTGTGGTATGTGGTACTGATTGCTGATGTGCATGAGCTACCATGCCCGGTATTATTGTATGTGGTTACCGGGATCAAAGCTGGGACCTTGTGCTTGCTAGGCAGACACCAGAACCACTGATGTAAATCTCCAGCCAAGTTTATCAATTTATTTTTTTTTGAGACAGGGTCTCGCTTTCTAGTTCAGGCTGGCTCTGAGCTTGCTATGTAGCCCACGCAAGCCTCAAACTCAGCAATCTGCTGTCTCTGCCTCCCAAGTGCTGGGATTACAGGCGTGAGCCACCACACCCGGCAAGTTTATCACTTTTAAGTACCTTTAGTTTAGGAAAAATTAGTATGTTACCTTTTTTATTTTTTTATTTTTAAATTTTCATTTTTATTCTTTCACATTTTATTGGTACATTATATATACACATCACAATTACACCCCACATTGAGAATTTGTACCAGTATATGACACAACTTAATTCTCATTTTTAGTATGTTATCTTTTTTAAAAATTACATATTGGTGAGGTGGGGATTTAGCTCAGTCGTTCTGGTGCCTGCCTAGCAAGTGCAAGGTCCCTAGTTTGATCCCTGGTAACCACATACCACAGTGCTGGGCATGGTGACTAACACCTACCAGCAGTTGTTACCATGTACTACAGTGCCAGGCATGGTGGTTCACACCTGTAATTCCAGCACTTGTGAGGCAGAGGCAGGAGGATTGCTGTGAGTTTGAGGCTTGTGTGGGCTACATAGTGAGCTCAGGACCAGCTTGAACTACAAGTGAGACCCTGTCTCTACCTAAACATCAAACAAATAATAAAATTACATACTGGTAACACTCCATGGATTGAATAGCAATTGTAAGGTATCAAATTCAGTCTTTCTAAATTGTTTGATGGCTACCTCATTTATATTAATCTATCATATAACTGGTAATGTGAGATCTTTGTATATTTTCTTTCAAAATACTTCAGAGTGCATAGATATGGGTGTTCATAAGTATTTGTTATTTTTAATTTAATGAATGAATGTGCTAGAACTTTCCCTATAGTGTACTAATGCAAATTCTTTTTAAAAATTTTTGAATTCATTTGGGGTATATAGAATGAGCCACCTCATTCTTCTGAAATTTATATTTGTACATATTTGTAGTACATAATGATTACATTCATCTTAGGGAGTTGGAACCTATACATAAGACATCTTAATTCTTTTTAACTCTTTTCCCTTTCCTCCCCACACGTTCTTTTCCAACAAAATAGTTGTTATAAAGCTGAGGTCTTCCTAAATGTCTTCTTAGTGTCTACCTAATGTTTGTTATTCATATATTCTAAAAACTAAATATTTTCAATTCAGTAAAGTTGGAGGATTTGTGGTCATGTATAACCATTTTTTCCCTCCTCCCACAGTGGACTCCAGAAGGAAGACGATTAGTTACTGGAGCATCTAGTGGAGAGTTCACCTTGTGGAATGGACTGACTTTCAATTTTGAAACAATATTACAGGTAATAGTAATAGTTTATCCTCTGATGTTCTGAAGAACCTCAAATATGGACACCTAATTGCCATTGTGAAACTTAAAAGTTGTATAGTTTATTGCTATAAGTTAATAATATTCCTCTAAGCCTTCAATGATATGTTACTTAAAGCAACCTTATCTTAGAAATATGTTCTGTTTTTACAGGCTCACGATAGCCCAGTGAGGGCCATGACTTGGTCACATAATGACATGTGGATGTTGACAGCAGACCACGGAGGATATGTGAAATACTGGCAGTCGAACATGAACAACGTCAAGATGTTCCAGGCACATAAGGAGGCGATTAGAGAGGCCAGGTTTATACAAAATATACCATTTTCTGTAGTCCCTATTGTCATGGTTAAATTATTCTCTAAGTGTATTCTGGGTGCAGAGATGCATGGGCTCTGTCAGATTCTGGGAAGCTTTCTGCACCCTATAAACACAATATTTTTCTTTGTTTTCACACATTCACCATTTTGCTGGCACCTTTCTGAAGTAGTGTTGTCTTGGTATCAGCCTTTGCAATATGTTAGAGATGTATTGTCTGCTGCATTTTGCACTGGTTTTCTCTTTTCTCATTTATGGCTAATAATGTGTATATCTTATTCCTTTATTATCTATTGTGTAAGACAAGAATATTTTATTCCAAATAAAGAATTCAGTCTTTAATTATACAGCTGAATAAAATATAAAGGCTACAGAAAACATCTTCAGAATTCACACAAAATAAAAGGAAAAAGGCTTAAGTGAAGACCTGGTTGGCTTGGTTATGCCACGACTTCAAAAAGAAAGTATAGCACTAAAAAACTCTCCCTGGATGTGGCAAACATTTATGGATTAATGAATGGGTTCTTCAAGCTCTGCAGCTGTAAGCAGATCTTTGTCAAGAAGACTCTAGGACTTTTCTTCTGATCACTGTTAACATCAGTTATGCAAATGTATTTAAAATACTTTGAGTGAGTTGTATGTCTTTACATATCAACAAGATATGTATAGTAAAACTGGAAAGAAAAGATACAAAAACAAGCCTGAAGAATTGCTGCAGCCTCAGAATAAAGCTAAGCAGCATTCTTTAAGGTTGTGCTACCTACCTGTCAGAGGAGTTGACTCTATAGAAACACTATCCATTTTAGTTACTTGTTTCTATTTTCAGAATCAACCAGCATTGTTCAATATACATGTTTCTGCTTTATAGACTTGACTTTAGTGCCACTCCCAGACATTTTCAGTTGGTTCTTTCTTAGTCATAAGATTTAAAAGTTTAAGGGAGTTGTTAACGGTTCATTGAGAAACTTGATGGTCTTTCACTATTAGGAAAACTGGCTCCTCTTGTACAGCAGATTCTATGGCTTTAAACACAAGTGTGGATAACTTACCAGGAAGAAGGTGTGAACATTTTCAACCAAACTTTTGAATAAATGAGAAACATTGTATGTAGGGATATTTAGCAGAGGACCTTCTACCATCCCACCCAGTTTTTCAGTTGATCATTCCATGAGGTATACTCAGCAGAAACTAACAGCAAGTTTTAGAGCAGTATTCTTCTGTGATTTAAATGACTGTGGAGGAATATTGCAAAAATAGAATTCATATAGTTTCAACACAAAACGCAATTCTGTTTCGATGATATGGTAGGAAATATACTAAGAAGACTAGAGATAGTTTTAGGACTAATAATAAAACCCATGAAGTTCTCGGAATATTGATGATGAAAACAGAAACAACTACTCTGTTGAAGTCGTCTTTTGATGAGATGCATATGTTAGCTGACAACATTCTCTTTAAGGGCTTCTTCACTGGATACTTCCTCTCCTGTTTATAATCCAGCACAGTGTTTTTATTTTTCCCTGTCTGAGAAGCACAGATAATCTGTTAAATGCTGACTTCTTTCCCCTGCTGTGTGTCTTCATGTAACAGTTTCTCACCCACGGATAATAAATTTGCCACATGCTCTGATGACGGCACTGTTAGAATCTGGGACTTTCTTCGTTGCCATGAGGAAAGGATTCTTCGAGGTATGTGTACTAACAGTACTGGTTGGAATATTTAAATAGGGGAGCCACTTGTGGTGAAATCATCACAAAACATGGTACTGGCTTACGTTTCCATTCAGTATTTTACATGCACACCTTCTCAGCCAGACTTGTTAAAGACATCCAGACTCACTCTCTTGCTCACAATCATCCTGTAGATTTTTACTAATAGTATCTTTGAATTCTGTCCTCTATGAATTAAAAATTGCCCTTTCTTCCACCATATGCTTATCTTTATGCATCTTGTAGGATTATATTCCTTTTCCTGTCTCATACCCAACATACCTTTTTCTAACATTAATACTCAATTATTTAAATAGGTCACATTCTTTTGACAATCCTTTTACATGTAAGTTAATTGATAAAACAGAGGTATCAATAGCTGCACTTTGGAGTGTTTCTATTTTTAAAAGCAGCTTGATTTTCACTGTGACATTTATAGTACATTGGCCATGTATGTGATTTGGGAGGGATTATTTACTTATATTGATTTTTAGAATTATAAATGAACCTTTGTGAATTTCTCCTATCCTACAAAAGAAATCCACTTTTCTACTTGGAACAGATTATTGGACTACATAGAGGTTTTCACCAACACCATTTATCTGAATTCTGTGGTGTTAGAGTTAGGGCATTAGCTGTATATTGTACATATGCAGTACAAGAATCACAACAAAAACATACTTGTAACTAAATTCTGTTATTCACTAAAAGGTAGGCTCATGTTCTTTAGTTTGAACCTAACTGATTTAATACAGCACTTTTTGATTTCAGTATTACACAGAATTAGCATATTTTTCTGATACCTTATGCAGAGAGGGAAAACAAGTGTCACAGATGCCAAGAGTCAAGAAATTATTCAGAGGAGCTGAGGATTTAGCTTAAGTGGTACTATGCCAGCCTTGGATGCACAAGGGCCCGAGTTCGATCGCCAGTACCGAAAAGAAAAATTATTCAGTTATTTCTCTTTATGTTTAAGTAGGGTTGTCTTGGTGTAACTCAGAATTTCTTAAAACTTCAGAGCTTCATATGCAGCATATAATGTTGAGTTTTACCCAAGAAAATTACTTCTGAATGTACTTTTCCAGTACGTTTGTTTAAATATCGCTGGTGTGTTTGTTGGAGTTCATCTGCAAGACAGTCACAAGGTAGCATAAGGACACAGTACCTGTTACTGTGGGGGAGTGTGTACACTATGAAGGTTATAATAACTATATAACTTCATAATGAAAATTAAAATGTCTAATCTGAGTTATTTCATGGATGAGTACCCTAACCCAGAAGTGTGACACATCCCAAGTAAAATGGGTTCTGAGCCAGAACCTAAATCTTACCATTTGACTTTTACCCTAAGGCTCTATTAAATGTATTTTCCCTCACAGCTGTTAGAAGTTTAAGATTTGAGTTTTCTTTGCAAGGGCTTTTTACTATGGAAATATCAAATATGCACAAAAGTATAATGAATCTTCTTAAACTTTTAGGATTTACATTCCAGCGCAATTATTTCTTTTGCTTTCTTGTGGAAAATGTTTCACTTGCTATATAGTTGTCATTTAGTATTTAAAACAAAAGTTAATAAATTAATTATACTACCCAAGCAGTAGTTCTGATAAATTAGTTGTAGTAAAAGATTTAGTAGATTCCAATTTTCCATTTTCTGTCACTCCACACATAAAATTTTATGAATTTAAAGATTTGTAGTTCTCTACTTAGTGTGCTGTGTTCAGGGGATACACAGGTGGATATACGGTTGTCTCAGGGATGGTATGGTACTTTTCAAATAAAATTGGAATAGAACTGATTTAATTTTGCTTTTTCAGAGAGAGAAAATTGAGTCAAACATAAGGACAGGATGTTCTAACCTGTGAAACATCAGTTACTCTATGTTAACAGTGTGATATTCATGTAACCCACATAGACTCTATCAGTCAGTGGTGGCGAACCTAAGGCATGCATGCTGCAGTAAGCACACAGGGTCCTCTCTGATGGTACATGAGCCAAATTGCCCCAGCAGCAGAGTATCAGATAACAGTTGTTTTTTCTAAACTAAAACTTAAGTGTTCTGGTTCAATTGCAGTGTTGGTGCTTGGCAATAAATAAGTTGATTTTTGGGTTGCATTTTGGGCATGTGTCTCTGAAACGTTCATCATCACTGGACGATAGCATCTGACAGGCAGGCACATTCCTTTGCTTTGTTCATGTGTGCATCAGGCCCTTGCTTTTGGGGTTAATTATTTTAAAAATCTGAGAATATTCTTTTTTTTTTTTTTTTTTTTTTTTTTTTTTTTTTTTTTTTTTGCTTTTTGAGACAGGGTCTCGCATTGTAGTTCAGGCTGGCCCTAAGCTCACTATGGTGCCCAGGCAAGCCGCCGCGAACTCAGCAATCCTCCTGTCTCTGCCTCCCGAGTGCTGGGATGACAGGCGTGAGCCACCACGTCTGGCATTGTGGTATGCGGTGTTGATTGTTGGTGGGCGTGTCTCCACGCCCAGCATTATATGTGGTTTCCGGGGATCGAACTCAGGTCCTTGCGCTTGCGAGGCAGGCGCCGGAACCACTGAGCTAACCCTCCGGCCCTGAGAATATTCTTAACTAAGGGAATTTGATTATGTTGTCTTCTTTGTTGCACATTTTTCTACATCCTTAAAAACTAGTGTTCCCACATTTTCAGTGATAAGTGTATAAGATTACCTTTTGGGGTTTTAGATACCTTTAATTTTTTATAATATTCTTTCATTGTATCAGAAATCTGCTTCACTACAACTTTTCCTGCTTTTTGGAATACAAAATAAAGTATTTTTGATTTAGCAGCTGATTAAATATTAGAAAATAGCTATCATGTCTTTTCAGTTTTAAGCATACAGTGTTACTGTGCAGAAGTGATGAGAGTATACTTTTTTTTGTTTCTTTGGTTTTTTTTTTTTTTTTTTTGGAGACAGGGTCTCACTTTGTTGTTCAGGCTGGCCCTGAGCTCACTATGGTGCCCAGGCAAGCTGCCGCGAACTCAGCAATCCTCCTGTCTCTGCCTCCTGAGTGTCCTGAGTGCTGGGATGACAGGCGTGAGCCACCACGTCCGGCATTGTGGTATGTGGTGTTGATTGTTGGTGGGCGTGAGTCTCCACGCCCAGCATTATATGTGGTTACCCGGGATCGAACTCAGGTCCTTGCGCTTGCGAGGCAGGCTCTGGAACCACTGAGCTAACCCTCCGGCCCTGTTTCTTTGTTTTTTTGAGACAATTTCTCACTGCATAGTCCAGACTGGTCTTGAACTTGAGTGATCCTCCTGCCTCAGCCTCCCAAGTACTGGGATTACAGGTGTCCACCACCAGCCCTAATGATGATAATATACTTATGAACACAGAATTTATAGTTGCTTTTAAATATTTCTGAGGTTGTTATTCTCATACTTCTTGGAAAAGGAAGCAGTTATACAAGACAAAAGTATTCTAAGATTTAAAATGGGTGTAGATCTATTGTAAAGAGATTTGTTCTGCAAAAAGATTGATTCATAGATTAAAGAAACAAGCTATTTATGAAATTGGATAAACCACAGCATTGAGGGCACTATGTGTGTCCAATCACTACAAAAGCATGTGTAAGCCATCAGAGTTTTTATATATATTTGTTCTTTTTACCTCTTAGCATTAATAAAGACACTAATTTTTTTTTCTGTGGTGGTTTTTTGTTTTTCGGGTTTGCTTTTGAGATACGTTCTCACATGTAATCCAGACTGGCCTTGAATTTCCTGTGTAATATAGCCAGGTTTGAACTCACAACGGTTTTCCTGCCTCAGCCTTTTAAGTACTGGGATTACAGGAGTGCACCACCACACCTGTTTATGCTAGTTTCTGGAGTAAGATGCTAGTGTATAAAGTAAGATTAACATAAATGTTTTAAACTCCAAGAGTATAATGAGATTAAAGGAGCATCTGGTTTATTGAAATTTTATACATTTGACTCACGTCAAATAGCACCATTAAAATACATTTATTTAATAACAAGCATATATCTCTACTTCAGTAAGGAATTATATATAAGGTATGATCCCTACCATTTTGCTGCTTTTTATTTTGGTAGCACAATTCAGGTTTATTCTACTTGTTTTTACAACACAAAATTTAAAGGCAGTATTATTTAGCATTCAGATATACATGAACTAGGGTACTTCTACGAAACTCCAGAACTAAGGACTGAACTCAAGGCATTGTTCATGCTAGGCAAGTTCTCAACCACTGTATTGCATTCCTGGCCTTTCTTTTATGTTTAAAAGAATGCCTGCCCTCAGTTGTTTTTTTTTTTTTGTTTTTTTTTGAGACAGGGTCTTGCTTTGTAGTTCAGGCTGGCCCTGAGCTAACTATGTAGCCCAGGCAAGCCTGGAACTCAGCAATCCTCCTGTCTCTGCCTCCCGAGTGCTGGGATTACAGGCGTGAGCTACCATGCCCGGCACTGTGGTATGGTGGTATTGATTGCTGGTGGGCATGAGTCACCACACCCAGCATTATATGTGGTTACCAGGGATTGAACTCAGGACCTTGCGCTTGTGAGGCAGGTGCTGGAACCACTGAGCTAAATCTCTGGCCCTCTAAGTTTGTTTTTTCATTGAATTCTTTATTGGTACATTTTATATACAGCTCACAACCACACTTAACATTGGGGAATTTGTACCAGTATATGACATGAATTAATTCTCATTTTTACCCATATCCCTATCCACCCCACAATCCTCCCACCCCTTATGTACATGTGTTTTCTTTTCAAATCCTATTTATTCTTTCCTCTCATTACTTTCTCCTA
>PVIC010045980.1:0-14414 GCA_004025085.1 Thryonomys swinderianus
CTCTCTCTCCCTCCCTCTCCCTCACTCTCTCTCTCACTCCCTCTCTATCCCTCTCTCTCTCTCTGCTGCCTGTCATGCCCTGAGCACCTGTCCTTCCTCTGTCATATTGCCATCTGGCATTCCCATACCAATCTGCATAGCAACCAGATGACTAGAAACTAAAACCTCCAAAAACTCTGAGCCAAAGTAAACCACTCCCTCTTTAAAGTGTGGACGTTAGGTCTTGTGTCTCAATGATGAGATACTAACTGAGGTGGATTTTTGTACCAGAGAGGTGGGATCATTGCTATGATGCTACATGAGTACGTGGTTCGGAAGCCTTTGGAACTGGCCTGTGGGAAGGCTGAGTATGTAGCTTCCCATTGCCGAAGGTCTAGAAGTCATCGCAAAACCGTAATACTGAACAACAACAACAAAAAGTTTTGAGGACATTTAACTTGGTATTTATGACTTCTTGCAGTTTTGGTTTCATCATCCCGGGGTTCGGCTGCACGATAGTTTTTTAATGACATTTATTTTGGTAGTTCAGCTCAAATTCAGAGCCTTATACCTGTTAAATTTACACTCTACCACTGACCAAATATTCAGCCTCCACAATATTATTTTTAAACAGATGCGTGCTTGAACAGACTGTGTGTGGTGTTTCTTTTCATAAACATAATTAGAGCATTCTATAAGAAAAGAAAGTTTTCTCATGTTTTTTTATTGCTGTATTATTTTTCTGTGCACTCATGATTTTCACAAACAACCAAATAAATCTTTATTGGCTATTTTTAGATTTTCTTTTATCCTTTAAAATTACCTAATAATAACTTTGTTCTTTGTCCTCTTTAGCACTGAGAATTAAATATTGGGGAATATCACTTTATAATTAAATATTATTCTTAGTAAATTATTCATCCTCCCAAATAATATCAAAAGAAGTTTTGAATGATCTGTGACATAACTTATGACTACATATAACAATAGGTTAATTATCATGTAGAGAAATTATCATGTGTAGAAGTCGTACACTATTTTTAAATAAATTTATATAAAATAGAAAAACAATATATCAATTTATTGTTCTAGTGTTCCACAAAAGAATTTTTTCTTTTTACAATTTTAATTATCATAAACTGTATAAAACAACACTTCTCAACTTCCACCTTGAATTATGAGCTAAAGACATAGCCTACGTCCCAAGTGATACAATGGTAATCATATTGAGCAATTAATTTCTCACAAGTTCAGGGACTATTAAAGCTGTCATGGAAAGATTACCCTCAATGCCCTGAGCAATGTCATTCAAATCAAACATCAACACAAAAGAAGATATTAGAATAAAAGAAAAGAGGAAAATCTAGGGATGTGACATGTACCACAAGTTTTTTTTTTTTTTTGCAAGTTCTCAAGTCCTGATTTATCGTTATTTGTTTCAGTCAAAAAGGTATCACACTGACATTCCACTTTCACAGTTTTACCAAGAAAAAATTTCACTTCATTAATAAAACATAGACTGTGTCCATGCCAGTGTGAAATGAACAATTTTGGCCTTAATGGCAGTCTTGTTAGCAATGTAATTTTTTCTTTTATAAGTATCTTTTCCTTTTCATTTCAGATATTTGCTTTTGGGATACAGAATATACCTGTGGTAAAAGCATAAAGGTGTAAAACGGGAACAATTCCGACAGACCTCACGAGTGTGCTACATGTTGGCTTCCTTCCCACTTTCTTCCCTTCCTGTTAACCTTCTGTTTGACAACAAGAAATAAATTGTTTTGCAAATAACATTTTTGGTGCGCTTCTTTTAAAATATCTACTTCATGGCCCATTCATTGGAATACAGCTTGGTTAGTTCTGTTATTATTGTTTTATGTTAACAAAATGTCAAACATTTCTAATCTTGCCAGTTAATTGAATGTCAGAATCTAAAGCCCCACCAATCCTAGGTTTAACTGCTCTCTCCTCAACAGAGATTTTGAGAATATTATTAGCCATACATTATTTATTTCATTTATATCCAGCCTTGTTTATTCTTAAAGTTATTACCTTTGTGGGTCAGGTTATTTTCTGTCACTAACTGCAGTAATATTTTACCTCTTCAGTACTTTAAGAAGAAAAGCTCAAAAATTCCACATGGGAACGAGGTAGGGTGGAAAGAAATAAAACATAGGTAAAAAGAGACAGGAAAATCACGATTACAAATTGTACTTTTAGGGTGTGCTAACTTTCTTGTCTCAGCTTCAGAAGAGTACTGGGACCTTTTCAGGTGACAGAAAGACATTGCTTAAATAATTCTTATTTAGAAAAAAAGGACAAATTTCCTTTTTCAAAACTGATATTAACTAAGGCTTTTATTATTATTATTATTGTTATTTTACTTTTTTGTGGTACTGGGGATTGAACTCGGCCCTTGTGCATCCAAGGTAGGCGTGGTACCACTTGAGCTAAATCCCCAGCTCTTAAAGCCATTTTTTAAAATTGAATTTTTTATTGGTACATTTTATAAACAGCTCATAATCACACTTAACACTGGGAAATTTGTACAAGTATATGACACAAGTTAATTCTCATTTTTACTCATATTCCCACCCACCCCACAGCACCCTACCCCCTATATACCTGTTCTTTTTCTTTTTGAATCATATTTATCCTTCCCCCTAATTACTTTCCCCTACCACATTCCCTTCATATATTTCCTATTTAACAAAATCTATCATACATTCTAGAACTCATTTACATCTAGAGAAAGTATACGGTATTTATATATCTGTGATCTATTTATTTCACATATTAGTGTGTCCTCAAGGTGTGTCCATTTAAACATAAATGATCAAGGCCATTTTTTAAAAAATTAAAATCTGAAATTTTGAACATACTCTGAATTGAGACCTTAAGAAAATTACAAATCTTTGATTTTCACCTAACTGATGCCTAATTTTAAAATGTCTTTTGAGAGTGGATGAATTGTGATAGATAACTGACTGGGTCAACTTGGATAAGAAATGCCAAACCAAAATAGATTGGTGAAGTTTTGAGTGTGGTTGAGAGGATTTATTGAAGAGAGAAGACACATCATAGGGCAGCTTGTCGCCTGAATGATATAAAGGGGAAACGGAAGAAGGAAGGATTGCTGTTGTTTCTTTGGAGGAACATCAGTCTTTGCCTCCATCTTGGACTTTGTTTGGCTCCCATTTCAGACTCTTCAGCCTCCAACACAAACCTTCAGCCAAACTCTTCAGCCTTGCGACAGAGACCTGCTTGGGACAGTACAGTGAGCTCCATCCAGGCCTTCAGCTGGATTCAGCTCCTGCTGTGCAGATTGACACATTTGACCCTCTCTGTCTGACTCTGCAAGAGGTCCTTCATGAAAAGCCGATCTTGTAAATTCTTATATATTTGTCCATTTTGCATGAAATCTGCTTCTTTGGCAAGCACTGGCTGATACAAGAATTGTAAACATAGAAAGCTAAAGTTCACAAAAACCATTTTTTCCAAATCCTAATTCTGTCAGAATAAACTGACAGCACCTGGTGACTTGATCTCAGGAGCTGCAGTGTTTTGATGAAGAAGGCCTGGATGTTCTTCTAAACTTGACTCTTTTTACACAGATTTTTCCTGATTTTTGATGCCTGGTCTTTCTATTATTAGAGTATATGCTCTAGAAAACTTTCGGTTGTGGATTCTTTCTCCATTCCCACATGCTTTTTCAGTTTTACAAGCCAGTGGTGCTTTTCTCACATTTCTTGAAATGTATTTTATTTCTTAAAATGTATTCATCCAGAGGCAAATGGCCTCTATCCACCAGTATGTGGAAATGTTGCAACACAGTTTTGAGCAATCTTCAGCAAACACAGCTGTCATGGTCTTGAATAAAATCAGCCTTGAATGTATTAACTTGCCCAGTGTGGTCATTCTTTGACAATTTTTGAGGTTTGGATTCTTTCTGATTTTATCTGTATTGTAGTTTTTTTCTAAACCCTGTGGTTTTCATCTAACAGTAAGAGAAAAATGAGAAACATTACATGTGGCTAGCTGAGGAAAGTGACAAATACTGGTAGGATGTTTTAAAAATAGAATCAAGACATCAATAATCTGATTTTGAAGTAATTGTTTATTGTCACGGGGCTGGGTATGAGAGCTCCCAAGGCTGAATGAAGAAATGCATCCCATCCTTGCAGAGTAAGTTTGTAGATTTTCTGACACTTGCTGCAGAAAAAGAATTTTCAGCACACTTGAGCAAGAGGCAAGAGCAGGATTTACTAGCCAGAGGTTTTAAGATGCACACAAGAGTGAAGTGGGGTGCTCAGAGAAACGAGATGTACCGTGACCCAGAGCTGGGAATAGTCAAACAAATGTCTTCAAGATGGACGCTCTACAATACAATTCTACCCTCTGTCGCTTCCCAAGGAAAGCCATCTCCAGGTGTGTGGAGCTGAGCTATTACTGCTTCCTTGGCAGTGGAGGAATCTGTTCACAGATGAAAAAGACAGTGAATCAGAGAAAGGACTTACAGGATTATTTTCTTTAAGACCTGTAGAAAAGTAAGTTTAAAAGTAAGTTTCTCAAAATGGAAAAGGCTTGTGTAATTAGATGCCTTGAAATTGCCATTAACTATGATTTTAAAATCTCAATTTCTTTTCTATTCGGCTTTTATTTCTTTTCTTCTACCTCAATATGGCAGAAAGTAGGGCTATGTTTCTATTTCCTTCTGTCTGTATGTAATTAGACATCCTCTGACATCTAAAACCTCTTATAAAATCTCAAATTCACTTCATAGTTGTTTATCTCTGATTAAATACAATGAAATCTTTTGTTAAGAAGATGACCAGTATTTTGATGAGATATTTTTTTCTTGCCACTCAGCTATATCTACATTTAAATTAGTTCCTACTGTTGTTCATATTGTCAGGATTTTCAGGGCTACTCAAATGCCCACTTTTACAGACACTGTCCAGGCCTTACACAGACTTCACCAGCTACCCCAAGATGAGATCATTGCTTCTCACAAGACCATCATGTCATGGAACGAAACTGCTCCTTGAAACCAAACTCTCCTCTCCAGAACTGACATCATGCTCAACCAGACCTTTGCCCGCATTTGCTCGTTCTTAGAAGCCTGCTTCATGCTTTTCTCAGGCGGCCTCTCCATCCGCATCCGAGTGTGGTCCCGGCAGTTACTCTGGCTGGAATCTTTCCTATTCTCTCTGCTTTCTCGTTCTGCCCCGTACATCCGGACTTGCCTCCCGCTGGCATTCCGAGGGTCTCCGTGAAGCGAATCAAACACGAGCTCCTCTTTCAGGTGTCCTCATCAGACCCCACCTGGTGACGGGCTCCCTGTATCTACAACAGCCATCAAGTGATCGCTTTTGTTTTCTTTCTCCTCAAGCACTAACATTTTCAGAAACTCTGTCCTATTTCCCTTTCTCAATTCCTCGTCTTCCTTCTTTTTTTTAAATTATATAGACTGTATTCTGTAGAACAGCATTAGCTTTACAGAATGATTGAGAATAAAGTACAGATAGTGCTCCTATCACCTTCCTTCCACCCAAACAACTGTCAGTTTTCCCATTATTATTGTATAGTAGTAATATGGCTTATGGTGTAGTCGGTGAGCCAATATTAATACACATTATGATGAATTAAACTGTAAATTCATAATTACTGTATCTACATTCTGTGGACTCAGACAAATGTGTGATGGTGTATATTCACCAGTATAGTATTAGACAGAGTTGCCAGTGTTCCATAGAAGACTCTAGGCTCCACTATTCATCTTTAAGAACTACTACCCTTGAAAGCACCAAGCTTCTTTTTGTATCTATAGTCTTGTCTTTCCCAGAATGTTGTATGTTTGTAAAGATGCAACTTGTAGCCTTTTCAGAATAAGTTTCTTGAGTTAGTAATACAGCAAGTCTCTGACACATGGACATTCAAATTGTAAACTTTCAGATACAAATAAATCCCTCACTGCAAACATTTGTAGATGCAAATAACTCACTAAAGTAGCACTTTTTCAATATTTTTATATGTGTATTTAATTCTTTTATGCTTTACATCATGCATTTGTGTCAAAGGTATAGCTAAACTCACAAATGAATCCTATTTACAAATGTTCTCCCCAGAACTCAACTTGTTCATAAGTCAGTAACTGTGTTCTTTTATGTTACCTCTATATCTTCATGTATTGATAACTGAATCCTTTTCTAGTACTGAATAATGTATTTTGTGCAGGTACCATGGATTTTTTTCTTTTTTTAAATTGAATTCTTTATTGGTACATTTTATATATAGCTGATAATCACACTGAACATTGGGGAATTTGTACCAGTAGATGACACAAGTTAATTCTCATTTTTACCCTACAACTGGTAATTTAGATGGTTGTAATTATTTACTGGAGTAAATAATAATCCAGGAATAATTTCATTCTTTATTTTTTTATTTCTTTGCAATAAATCATGAAATACAATACAGACCTATTGCTTTACATAATCTGCAACCAAACAATTTCTAATTATCTACAGATCATAAGTTTGTGTGCCAAATTAAGAAGATTGAACAGTTGAGAAACATATTTGAACAAGTGGATACGAATCTATTGTACAAATTTTAATTAGGAGCTGAATTATCTGAGTTATATCTGAATCGTGTGTATAGAAATTTAATTAATGGTATAACCACTACAGTTACACTCTATTTCTTTAGTTTGGGCCCAAAAGGATAAAGAAATTCCATCTGAACTGAAGTGAACAGCTATGAGAGTTGCTTGTCTTAAGGGTGCCACTTCCATCAGCAGCTGTGAGGCTATGAGGAATGGAAAACAGCCACACTGAGCTGAATGATGCTTATTGTTCTCTAGGGTGACAATATATTTCTTTCTTTTAGAACAACTGCCTCTCTTTACCTCTTATTAGAATCCACATTTCTAGCTAGTTTCTTCTTAGTAATAAGGGAGATCACATAAAACCTTCTTACTCTTTCTATCCCTATTCCATAATTTCAGAACGAACATTTAACTCTTAAGAATTGATACATATTTGATCTATTTTTTCTATTAAAAAGTATTTAAGTTATAAGTGTATTGTAAGAAATACATAAACAAACCTAAACGTAAAAACATCAGCTGTTGTTACTATGGTGATAGTGTAGCCACTGGTTTTCATGAATTATTTTTGCAGTTTATGTTCAGAATGAGTAGGGAAATTTTTCAAATTTCTTGGATCATGGGTCGGAGATTTAGCTCAGGGGTTCCAGCGCCTACCTAGTAAAAGCAAGGTCCCTGGTTCAATCCTTGGTAACCACATACAACAATACCAGGTGTGGTGACTCATGCCCACCAGCAATCAGTACCACATATCACAATGCTGGGCCTCGTATAATCCCAGCATTTGGGGGGCAAAGGCAGGAGGCTTGCTGAGTTCGAGGCTTGCCTGGGCTACATAGTGAGCTCAGGGCCAGCCTGAATTACAAAGCAAGACTCTAATTAGCTACACACTTTATGAATTATTACCAGTTGGAGTGGTGGAGACAAAAGTCACCAAACAGGCCATATTATAAGAGCAGTGGAAAATCTTAGGCATCCGTTTTTATTTTTTTAAAAGTTGAAAGGCTTAGTTGTTTTCTTCAACTCTCATAATCTTCAAAAAATTTTTAAGAAATTGAATATTATGTTCTTTACCAAGGTTTTATTTTATTTGTATTCACATATAAGAACAACATGCAGGGATATTTGCTATTTATGAATAAGTCCATACTAGAAAAACCTCTAAATATTCCCTCAACCTTCTTGCTATTGTTTTACTCTCAAATGTTCCCCAGTAACCTACATTTTACTATCTTGGTTCCCAGTATGGCATTAAACGGAAGTAGTGGAACCTTTAAGTAGGTGAGCCTAGTGGAAGGTCTGTAGGTTACTGGGGACATGCCAGTAAGGACTGTGTGAACTTCACATTTTCTTCTTTGCCCCCTGCTTCAGGAAGTGAGTGGTTTTGCTCTTCCATGTGGTCTGCCATGATGTACTCTTTTGTTACAGGACCAGGAAATGGGGCCAAAAATTCATGGACTAAAATCTACAAAATAATGAGTCCCCAAACCCTTACTTTTATCTTTATAAATTGACTGTCTGAAGTATTTTTTTTTTAGTAGTGGAAAATTGAATACAAATTTTGAATAAAAGTTTCAATGCTACAAAGTACATGGAGCATTCACTCATATTTTTCAGCCTCTTATTGTATCTGAGAATACAAATTAGAAATATTATTAGCAGAGTACCTTAGTACCTGTTATATAAGACTGTCAAGTATCTTGTGTCATATTTGTTTTATTCTATATATAAGATAAGCTAGAAATGGAGCACTTGCTTTATTGATATTTTTAGACTCCAATACATTTAACTATAGGTTTTGTTTTTCAAACATTTTAAAATATAAAGTCCATCTGAAATTAACATTTTCTGAATGCAAGAATTCAAGTCAGATTAATCTGTACTCCTTCATAATAAAAATGTTATGGATTTAAATAACTTCTGGATTTTACAGGATGAATTGACTTCTAATAGCTCTATACCATACAGACTAGACTATAAGAATTAAATTATTGACAATTTTTATCCAAAGGGTGACAAGTAGAAGAAATTGTAACATGAATAACTCATGGCAAAGAAGAATATTCTGACAGGAAATACTCCAGTAAGTTATTGAGGTGGGATTTTTTTTCTTTAACAAGGATATTCATTCAATCACTAAGTGTAATTCCATGTCAACCTAGCAACTTGAACATTTTATTTCTCTGTCCCCTTCATCCTTTCATTCTATATTACCATCTGATACTTTAAAGCTCTCACTCTAGACTTTTAGCAGTAAGAAGTGCTGACATTTCCCATGACTTGCAGCAAAGATTGCCTCATTAGAATGTAATCATTTGCAATTATGCAAAAAATTGAAAAGCAAGATCTACACTCAAATGTACTGTACAAATTCCATTTAACATTTAATTGCTTATATTGGCAAACTCTGTATTGACTTTCCCCAAGCAGGACTCAAATTAAATGAATCTGTCTTTCTTTTAAAATGATCATTCAACTCATTTGAAACAGTTTCATTGTCAACATACATTTGTATGATATTCATGACAAATAACATTATAGCACAACTGTGCATTTTTATCTGATAGCAATCATTCCTCTATCTGGCAATATCTTATTAAAAATCAACATATTTAGAAAAAAAATCTATCTGTCATGTAAGCAAGTGGAACAGTGGGCTAAATTAGTCAAAATTCTCAGCAAACAAAGATTCATTTCAGGTCACTGTAGGTGGCATTCCTGTTATATTTTCTCAAATCTCTCATTGAAGATCTCTAAGAAGATAGAAGAAAAGTAATTGCCTCATCATTTTCTTCAAATAGCAATTTTATCTGAAAAAACTCTTCCCCCCCAAAAAAAAGAACAAAGAAAGTATTAATGTAAATCCAGTAAATTATCAAAATGCTTTCAATAATCTCACTTGTAGAAAAGCTAGTTACAACACTTATTATTGCATGTTTTGGCTTTCTGCTCCAAAGCCTCCTGTTGTCATAAGTTGAGCTCTTCAGAGGAGGTTGGATCTATAATTTGAGATTCTGGGATGAAAGACTGTTGTTGGTAATGATTCATGGTATGACACTAGGATTAATGGGATGGCCCATCCTCGGTGTGCGTGCTACCCCTCTAAGGCGACATGTCGCCTGGATAGAATATAAGGGATAAAAATTGGGCTGCTGTCATCACTTGCTAGTACACTGCTTTGCTGCCTTTTGCCTGCCATGAACTGTTTCTCCTGTGTGGTGCTCCTCTGCCATGGCACCTGGCCTTGGATCTAGATGACTAGTGACTAAGACCTCTGCAAACTGTGAGCTCTAGTGAGTCTGTCTTCCTTTAACATTGGATGTCTGGTATTTTGCCTCAGCACTGAGAAAAATAACTAAGATTTTGCATATTTATTACTTAATAAGAATTATACTAAAAGTACTAAAACTGATTTAATCACACAGCAAATAGTTTAACACTTTGATAGTAATGGATACACATTTTCCAAACTAGCACAGTAGTCATGGCTACAAATTAAATGTACAAATATTAAGATTATCATTTGTAAGTACTGCTAAATTACAAAGCAATGAATTTTTTCACAACTTGTTCTTTTTTCTACAATAAAAGCTCCAACTTTATTAGTGAATTTAGACCTTTCTTTAGCCATATTAACCCTGGTTTCCTTTTATGTCTTAAGACAATATCATTTTCTGTTGTTATGGACACACTTGCACATCATTCCAACTATTGTATATTGTTGTTTGTTGATTGTAATCATAATAAGATTTCTCTTCAGGTTACATTTTAAAAATCAGATTCATTTTTAAAAAATTTTATAACTAGAGCATCTCTTGCTTATTGATTAGTTCAACAAACATTTTACAAAAATCTACTTAGAAATATATAAACGCATACTTTCAACTGAGGGTAATTTTGCCTTCCAGGGGACATTTTTGTTGATTGAGTAGGGTGACACTAAGGAGTACTTAACAGTTTAAATGCACACAACTCCTACAACAGTTACTGAAATCAAAATGTCAGTAGGATGGAAGTTGAAGAAAATCTGTACAAAAGAATGATCAATAAATCTGTTATTAGAAGGTCTAAAGTCAAAGTCTAGTTCTGCCTTTTACCAGCCAGGGCAAAAATTGTAACTATTACATTATGACATAAAGAAAATTTCTACTTGCTATTCTTGTGAACTGAACATGATAAATACTTCCTTGGTCCACAATGAGAAGTAAATTTAACACAATATGTCAAATATTTTGTGAGCTCTAAAGGAGTTTAAGAAATGATAACTTATAATAAGAATATTTTATTATATATTTAGATATATTTAGAATTTAGAAAAATATCTTCCCCAAGTATCATTTAACTATTTAATATTATATTCTCACTTACTAATTTTTTTTTTTGAGACAGGGTCTCGCTTTGTAGTTCAGGCTGGCTCTAAGCTCATTTTGTAGCCCAAGCAAGCCTCGAACTCAGCAATCCTCCTGTCTCTGCCTCCCGAGTGCTGGGATTACAGGCGTGAACCACCACGCCCAGCACTGTAGTATTTGGTATTGATGGCTCGTGGGCGTGAGTCTCCATGCCCAGCATTGTATGTGGTTACCGGGGATCAAACTCAGGCGCCAGAACCAAATGAGCTAAATCTCTGGCCCATGACTAATATTTCAATATTCATTTATTATGATAATATGGTATAATAAAACAATGTATTTGGTATGGGTGCCCAGAGCTTCTAAACCGTTGGAGATTTTTAAAGACGTTTTGTTTTTCATAATCCTTTTCATCCATACCTGAGATTTGCTAATAAGGTAACTCTTAATGAGAGCCCCATGAAGTTTTAGGGAGCTTGAACCACTAACCACTCAAGTGGAAGCTTGAATTTACAGTCCAATTCCTCTTCTTTGAGCTATGGTGAGTAGATAGATAAATATGGAATTTAATTGCCAAGGGTCAGTGATTTAGTCAACCATGCCATATTATGTAACTTCCATAAAATCTCTAAATGAAGGACTTCAGAGACTTTAAGGTCAGCAAATGTATCCTATGCCAAGAGCAAAACATATCCTGAACTCTACTGGACAGAAACTGCTTACTTCAAGAATCTTCCTAATCTTATTCTATCTTTCTGGTTTCACCATATGCACCTACTTGCTTATTCATTTGTATACTTTATAATATCTTACTTTAAACAATAAATCTAAGTGATCCATGGGTCTACGAGCTATTGCAAAAAATTATCAAACCTGTGGAGGAGGTAGTGGGAACCTCTAATTGTAGCCAAGTTAGACAGAAAAGTAAATATACTCAAAACCCACTATTTGCAAATGTATCTGAAGAGAAGCAGTCTTCTAGGACTAACTTCTCCATTTTGAAGTCTGCATTTTATCCTTTATAATGTGAAAATAAAATTAAATTGTAGGACACCCAGATGGTATAGGAGTGAACTGTAGAATTACTTAGTGTCAGAAAAGTGTTGTAAGTAAAAAGAGATTATAGGAGATATGTAGATACAGGTGTGGATATAGATGTAAATGCATGTAGATGTAGAGTATAGGCATATTCTTCTCTTGTTCTACATGACGTTTAGTCCTTCAAACTCCCAGCACACTGAAACTCTGTTAACTACACTGAATAACAAATTATTTTGATAATTAGAAGCTACATATCACATTGTCATATTTGTATCTTTTGGTGTCTAGAACATGAAAGACCTCTTGTGAAGCTCCAAATATCACATGGGTCTTCCCTCATTCACTTGAAAGCTCACTTGTGAGACTGCAGGTTCCACCTCCTGGATGATTCACTTACACAGCTCCATGACCTAATCCCTCTGGCTATCTCTAGGAATCGTTAGTTCCTCCCATACAGACTTCTCCAGAGGGCTCCACAAGATAGCCTCCTTCCTCCTCAGCGAGGAGTCCAAAGCACAGTGAAGTTCATGTGATGTATTTTATTTTGTGATCCATGCCATCACTGCCTCTCAAAAATGCTGAAAATTATAGTTGATTCTCCTGAGATATTATGAAGTGGCTCTTCACCTTACAGTTCAGTCTGGTTCCAAATACATAACACATGAAATTATGTAACATGTCTCAACTAAAAAATTATATACACACGTTTAGAAAGACATATTAATAAAAGCAGTTCAGCATTTTAGTACAACTCATTTTGAACTTACAATGATTTATTAGATGGTTGTATTTTATATGGATAATATGATTAACTGTTCTCTAATTGTGGATATCATTACTTGCTGATGGATAAATGATGATTAGACAGACCATTGCATGCAATACAGAAAACACTTGTTTTAAATATACATAGTACATATTAAAACCATTGGGTATTTACTAGTATGCAAATAAATCTGGGCTATTACAAGGTCTCATACCCAAAGCTGACAAAATAACTAAATATCACCATTAAGCAATGTTGTTTTACTAAATTACAATAAAATTAAAAATAAGTAACAAAACAATAGCTAAAAATTAGATGTGAAAAATTAAATTCTAATTTAAAGCAAATTTAAAGGTGAAAGAAATGAGTGATGAAGATAGAGATGAGAAATAAAAATGTGGTTAGATTATTACTTGTGAGACATAATTACAGCTTTGCACACACTTCAGAAGTCTGAAATTATTAATTTGTAATTTTAAATGTATTTAACTTTTAATTTGAAAGCCAGAAAAAAAGTAAAAGGGAAGCAAATGAGCAAAACTGAAAATATTTTAAATCTCTCTAAAAATTAAGATTCTATGGCGGGCCGGAGGGTTAGCTCAGTGGTTCCGGCGCCCTGCCTTGCAAGCGCAAGGACCTGAGTTTGATCCCCGGTTACCACATATAATGCTGGGCGTGGTGGCTCACGCCTGTAATCCCAGCACTCGGGAGGCAGAGACAGGAGGATTGCTGAGTTCGCGGCGGCTTACCAGGGCACCATAGTGAGCTCAGGGCCAGCCTGAACTACAAAGTGAGACCCTGTCTCCAAAAAAGCAAAAAACAAAACAAAACAAAACAAAAAAAAGATTATATGGCATCCACCCACACCTCCCCCCCCTTTATACATGCTCTTTTATTTTCTTTCTGTATCATATTTGTGGGTGGGTAGGGATAGGGGTAAAAATGAGAATTAACTTGTGTCATATACTGGTACAAATTCCCCAATGTTACATGTGATTTTGAGATGTATATAAATTGTACCAATAAAGAATTCAATTTAAAAAAAGATTATATGGCATCTAAAAAGCAACAAAAGCAAAAATTAATGTCATTGGATACAATAAAATTTCATAAATTATTAGGAATGGCCAATGACAAACATCTCTGAAAATAAGTGAAATAAATAGATCACAGATATGTAAATACTGTATCTTTTCTCTGGTATGAGAACCTGTAGATGTAAATGAGTTTTAGAATGTATGATAGATTTTGTGAAATAGGAAATATTCAAAGAAAATGTGGTAGGGGAAAGAATAAATATGATTTGAAAAGTAAAAGAAAGAACATGTATATAGGGAAGGTTGTGGGGTAGGTGGGGATATGGGTTAAAAATGAGAATTAATTTGTGTCATATACTGGTACAAATTCTCCAATGTTGAGTGTGATTGTCAGCTATATATAAAATGTACCAATAAGGGCCGGAGGGTTAGCTCAGTGGTTCCAGTGCCTGCCTCGCAAGCCCAAGGTCCTGAGTTCGATCCCCGGTAACCACATAGAATGCTGGGCATGGAGACACGCCCAACAATCAACGCCGCATACCACAATGCCGGACGTGGTGGCTCACGCCTGTAATCCCAGCACTCGGGAGGCAGAGACAGGAGGATTGCTGAGTTCGCGGTGGAACCACTGA
>PVIC010045981.1:0-14408 GCA_004025085.1 Thryonomys swinderianus
CCCGTGGCACTCGGGAAGCTGGAGGGGTCTGGGGGTGGACAGACGCCTTCAGACCCTGGCTCGGCCACTTCCTAGCTGGCGAACTGGAATTATGAAGCACCGTGAAGCCCGGTCTGTGAACCCAGGGCAACACCACGAGTTAAGAGTCTGTGACAGTGGGAGGAGATGCGTGGGTGACATGTCGAGCGCCCCTTCAATGCAGGAAAACAGGCACAGCCGCCAGTGACTGCGTGTGAGCCCCCACTGGAGCCCCAGGTTAACTTTGGGAAACTCAGGCCCCGAGAAGCCCAGACACCCCTCCCCTCTTCCCCCTGGGGTGCGTCACACAAGACAGTGGCATTCGCAGGTGGAGAGAGTGATGGAGAATAACTTTGCTTTAACTATATGGGTAGCATCTGGACCAATAAGACATCTCTGTTACAAAAAGAAACGATACGCTGTAGAAGCCCCTGTAGAATGAATGCGACAGAATGACACTTTCGCTGGACTTGTGACCTTCCTCATGGAATGGTCTTGAAAATAGGCGCCTGATCACAGCTGCCCCTTTCCCAGTTGGATACGTAGCCCTAGAAACTGTTCAGGAAGCGGAAATCCCAGCTCAGCCGGCAGCTCCGGGAGGCTCTCAGGGCAACCCCGCGGCTGCGCGCTCATCTCGGGAGACCCCGTCGGCTGCGGGCCCCACACATCCCACTCGCTTCTCTTTCAGTTCCTTTGAGACTACGCTGGGGCAGAACGCCTGGCACACGGAAGGGGCTTACGCTGCCCGGGGCCAATGTTACTGTCCAGTTTTAGAAGTAACACTGCGATCAGTGCAAGGTTTTTTTATTTATTTTTTAATATATCTATTACAGATGGGATTGCTTGCCTGTTCCCAATAAAAGATGACTATTGCAGTTTGCAGTATAATTTATTGACGTTTCTGTGCTGTGTGTGTGTGCACATGTATCTAAACATCCATGTGATCCTGTAGAGTTGATGTGGATGAGAACAGCAGATTTTATCATTGTCATGGAGCAGAATATTAATATTCTCCATAGGTGGGGAAACTGAGGCTTGGAGGGTCTGAGTACTTGCCGCCACTCTCATAGCAGCCAGATAGGCAGTAGTTGAGAGACATTCAAACTCAGACAGAATCTTAATTCAATTTTTATTTTTCTCTTTGAATAGATCTCAAGAGCGGACTGATACTAAAGGATCAGTTCAAAGTAATTAAACTCTCTGTGCACTGATAAATGAACCAGACATCAGTAAGTTAATGCGTGATGGTGGAGACAGACCCAGAAGCTGCTGTCCTCATAAAGCCTCTCACGGTGAGCAGACTCGGCACACAGACCAAAAGGACGAGAACATCTCTCAACTTCAAGGGCAGTTAGCAGCATGCCCTTCAAGGGCTCCTCCATAGCTACCCCGAGATAACGGGTCCTTGCGCCATCTGGAGAGTGTTATGCTTCCTGCGACCTCCTGGAATACAAGGGTTGTGTCTTCTTCACCGGATGCTCAGGTCTGAATTAAAACTGAAAAGAAGTAGGTCCCCAGTCATCACTCGCTGGGTGGGGGGAGGGAAACTTATAATGGCTTCCTAGAGAGCGTTCCCCAGCCAGGGTAGTGACGAGCTTTAGCCTCTGCACTGTTCCTGCTTTGGGCCTCAGTGACCTCCCGGCAGGCTTGGCCTTTGTCAGTGGTTGATGTTGTTAAGCGATGTTTGCTTCTTGGAATTCTTTTCCGTTAGATAACTTGATAGTAATGTCATGATTCTTCCTTGCTGTTCCTTTTCTTTTTTCTTTTGTTTATTTTTGGGTTTTTTTTTTCTAAATTTTTTTTTTTTTAAAGTTTGGACCTTTTCTCAATGTTGAGCATGATTGTGATGTGTATATATAATGTACCAATAAAGGTTCATATTAAAAAATAAAAGTTTGGACCCTTCTAATTTCCTCATCTCTACACAGAAAAAATTCCCTAGTTATTCTAGAGGCTAAACAAAACTATGTGTTTCGCAGTCATATAGATTGAGAAAATTTACAAATTGTTGGGAAAGTATACCGTGCTCATAAACCAATAAAGAACAATAGAGAGATACATTGTAATCCTAGCATTTCCCAACCTTATTAGATTTTTCATATCTGCCTTCAAACACACAACTTTGAAATAATCATGATCTTACAGTGGCACCTTAGTGCATGAACTTAATTCTTTCCATGACTCAGCTCACAAATTGAACTGGAGACGAGCTGAATCAGATTCACCTAGAAGGTCAACATTGAACCTAACCACTGAATTTGATTCAGTTCTGATCCAGTTGGGTTTGCAACAAGAATGATGGAAAGAATTGAGTTCGTGCAGCAAGGTACCATTTACAGGATAGTTTCAATTTAAGATTTCCTTTTGAGAATGGGATGGAAGATATGCAGAAGTCCACCCATGGAGCATTTTCTTCATAGAGCATTCACATTCATTTTGATTAATTTACCCATAAGTATTTTGTTCTCTTTCAATAAACTGTAGATGCGATTGATTTTCTTCTATCATGGTAATTTTTGCTTTTGAATTAGAATGCTTAATCCACTTATGTAGTCACTGGTGTGGATTTACATCTGCCATTTTATTGTTTGTTTACCATCTGTCTTATGTTCTCTTCTGTTACTGTCCACTGTGGTACTAAATAGGTATTTTCCACCTACTTTCATTGTTATGCCTTATTAAGTTAATTCAGTGGTTGTAACATTGAATCCTATTGTTCTTTTCATTACATACTTTAAGTTATTCTCATGGTGGTTTCTCGGAGGATTAAAATTAACACTTTGATTTATAATTCTAATATAGATTAATGCAACCTTAATATCAATACCATCTTAATATCAACAGTATACAAAAGCTTTGCTTTAGTATGACTCGGTTCTCTCTACTGCTTTTGTGTTATTTTCACAAGACTTGAATATTTTATATAAATTATATGGAATTACACATTTATATAAAATTACTACTTTATACTATTATCTTTATATAATTCTTTTAAATCAGATACAAAAAAAGTTACAAACAAAATCTACACATGCTTTTACATTCCCTTAGAGAGTGATCTTTCCTGGTGTTCATTGGTTTTTTTAATTGAGTTATTCTTTCATAGTTTTTGTTGTTGTTATTTTTACTGTCTGAAGGAATTCCTTTTATGCTTTTGTAGGGGAGAACTGCTTGTAACACATTCTCTCAGTTTTTAAAAAAATAAACATTTCTCTTTGTACACAGTTTTACCACAGTCTCATTTCTTTTTCCTCTCAAAGCATGTTTTTCTGGCTTTAGCATTTGTGTTCCACTGTCTTTTTCTTTCAGTACCTTCAAAGTATCACCCACTATTTCCAGTCATCATAGTATCTGCTGATAAATTAGCTATTATTCCTCTTGAGAATCTCTTGTACACGATGAGTTTTTTTGTTACCACCTTGGAGATTCTCTCTTTCTTTGCTTTTTTTTTTTTTTATTTTTGAGACAGGGTCTCGCTTTTTAGTTCAGGCTGGCTCTGAGCTCACTATGTAGCCCAGGCAAGCCTGGAACTCAGCAATCCTCCTGTCTCTGCCTCCTGAGTGCTGGGATTACAGGCTTGAGCCACCACGCCTGACACTGTGGTATGTGGTACTGATGGCTGGTGGGCGTGAGTCACCACGCCCAGCATTGTATGTGGTTACTGGGATCGAACTCAGGACCTTGCACTTCCGAGGCGGGCGGGGGAACCACTGAGCTAAATCTCCAGCCCTTTCTTTGTATTTTTGACAGTGGTTATATGTCCTGGTGTAGATGTTCTTGAGTGTTCACATATTTCCCTGAGCTTCTTAGAAATGCAGACTGATACTCGTCAAATTTTGGATACATTTGGCCATTAATCTTCTGGCTCCTCTCTATCCTCCTGTGCTCGTTGGTATAACTGATGCCGGTCAGAGCCTCTGAGGCTTTGGTCTTTTCTCTTTATTTTCTCGTCCTTCTCAGGTTTTCTTCCCCTCTCTCTTCCTGCTCCTCAAAGACATTAAAGCTCGGCTAATGAATTTTTCAATTATTTACTTTTCAATACTAGAACTTCTATTTTGTCCTTTTCATAGTTTCTACATCTTTTTTATATTCTCTGTTTAGTGGGAGCATTTCCTTTTGTGCGTTTGTTCAGACATGGCTTTATTTAGTTTTTTTATTATATGCAAACAGCTGAATTCAAACTCTGTCTATGTAGTATGTTGTAAGATAACAGTTCCTAATTTTTGGAGCCAGTAAATGTTATGTTACTTGGAGCAAAAGTACTTTATAGACATGTTAAATTATAGATCATGAGGTGGAGATTAGGCTACAGTATCCAATTGGGCCCTGAGTGTAACCGCAAATATTCTGGTAAAAAAAAGAAGAAGCAGAGGGAGGTTTGGAACCAAACAAAACAAAGCAAAGAAAAAGAAAATGATACAAAGGTAAAGGGAGAGATTGCTAAAGGCTCCATAGGAGAATGGTCCCTCTCCAAGTTATCACAAGTGGAAATTCTAACAAAAGAATTTTTTCCTGTATTATTTAATCCCACTTTTCATTTCAGATGTGCTATTTATTTTACCCCAGAGAGTTTACAGTGAGTTAAAAAAAAAAAACTTGTCCTTTCCTGTGTCTGCTCAACAATCTCATGCTGTATCTATCTTGAAGTATGTGACATTGTTATAATAAATATTTTAACATTGTTATCTACTATGTTTGGTATCCATTTCACATGTCTGTTTTGTCAATTGATTTTTCTCCTTGTGCTGACCATGTTTTCCTGCTTCTTTCCTTCCTTATTATTTTCTGTAGGATGCCGCACATTAAACGTTCTGTGCTGTTTGCTAAGCAATTTTGTAGACCTTTCAATATTCTTGATTTTTGTTGTGGGGCCCAGTTGAAGGAGCTGGAGATTGATTGATCCTCCTGCCTGAGCTGTTCGGGCCCTCAGGCCTGTCCTGCGCCCCCCAGGAGCTGCTGGACACTGTCGGGTCTGCTTCCCTGCAAACTGACCGGGAGACTCTTCGCACCGTGACCTGGGAAATCCTAAGCCTTACCTCATTGACTTCTCTTCGCTGATTTCTAGTCCTACTTTGTATTCATTGTCTGACAACCATTATTTTTTAGTATTTCGTCTGTGTAGTTCTTTTTTATGGTGATAGAATAAATCCTTTTCTTTATCCTTAGTCATGGCCAAAAATAGAGTTTCTAAAACATTTCATGGATTTCAGCGTGTTGAGGACCATAGGAGATTGGAAGAAGTGCTCTGAGGAGTCTTGCAGGGCGTGGTGGTGGTGCTACGTGTGAGAATTTCATCTCATGCCTGACACTTACTTGTAAATTGAGGCAAATACTTGGAAGCCAGCGTATGCCCTGCAATATCCAGTCTCTCTGGGAGGCTGTACGCTATTTGAGCTGTCAATATATGCTGTAGCGGCTCATATTTTTGTTTGAAATTCACAGCACGAAGTCACCCCAGCTCTGCTTGAATCAGGCTGCTTACTAACCCCTTGCTGGGATCACTGCCAGGTTCAATTTGGCTATAAATACAACAAAAATAATGATTTCACACGTGGTTATTTTGGCCATTATGATATAAACAGCTACAATCTGTTATGGGCTAAATGTTCTGATGGTCACTACTTGCCATGAAATGGCAGTGTGGTCATACTTTATAAAGATGACCTTCATTGGCATAATTTTGAATTTTTCTGGCAATGGGAAATGGAACACATCTGCAAATCACAGCTGGAATGTCTGTCGTTAATGTAAGGATAAATACAGCTGGGCCAGTGAATGAGCATTGAAAAGAAAAAAAAATCCAAAAGAAGGCAAACAAAAACTAAAACATAACCAGGACCAAAAGTCGATACCGAAATTCCATGTATCAACTCACTTATTTACCCAACATCTCAAGTTGATAGAATCTGTGAGAAATCCCTCAGGCACATGGGCAAAGTAATACTTACTCCATTGTAAAAAAAAAAAAAAAATACAGTTGTGAAGTAAATTAGCCTTGAAACATGAATGCTACGTTACAACTTCTTTTCTCTTCTTGGATTTGTCTATTATCCTTGGTTCATGAGGCAGCGCATTCCATGTTTCAAAGTAATAATGAGCCAAACAAAATAAAACTTTTCCTTATCTTTTGATTTTCAAAGTCTAAATTGTGGGAGGAAAGTAACAGAAACAAAGTACTCCCGGTGACAACAAAAACAAATTGAAAGTCAGAGAAAGAATTCTCTGAGTAGGTATTTGGGCTCCCAAGGTAACAGGGCTGGGCCAACTTAACATAGTGCCAGCTACATACAGCAAACCAATGCCCACTAAGTGAAGAGCTAATTTAAGTCATGTAGTTATTTAAGTTTAAACATGTAAAGGAAACCGGGGGGGGGGGGAGCTAAAAGCAAAACCAAGAATAGATAACAATCCCCTTTTCCAGAAAAGAAACTTATTAGGCAGAGTATGTTAATAGCTCTTTTCTAACCTTTGAACTGGAGAAATTTAGAAATGTAGAGTAACTATCTTTTGACTTACTAGCTGATTTCTTTCTTTCTGTTTTTGTTTTGTTTTGTTTTGTTTTGTTGAGACAGGGTCTCGCTTTGCAATTCAGACTGGCCCTGAGCTCACTACGCAGCCAGGCAAGCCTCAAACTCAGCAATCCTCCTGCCTCTGCCTCCTGAGTGCTGGGATGACAGGCGTGACACTAGCTGATTTTTTAAACCTACAAAGCCCCCTTGCTCGGTGTATCCATATGATGTCAAGACAGAAGCAAGGTGACAGACTTCTACTCAGAATCTCCTGTTGGAGATCCAGTAAGAGCTTATTTTCCTTATTATTTCTAATAAACACTGCCCTAACTTTCTCCTTTTGTCTGCAGTTTTGTTCTTCAGCTTTATGAGAAAAAAAATCTCAGATTTATACAAAACTGTTTCAGTGAGGATGAGAGTTGTATACTCCATCCCCTACAGCTAGCCCAGGAGGGAGAAGAAAAGATCATTGTCAGGTTCCGGGGTGCCAAAGTCTCCTTCCAGAGGTGGTTCCCAGGCTTTTTTGTTCTGAACAAAGAATTAGTCAAGGGGAACACAAAAGGTTGCAAGATTTTGCATTTATCAGAGGTAGGCAGAGCAGGGGCTTTATAACACGGGTAGTAAAAAATACATGTTGTTATAACAAAGTTAACTTATTTGTATTATACACGTGAATTTGGAAATTAAAATTGAAACCCTATATGCAGCAAAGCGTTCAGTAATATATTTAAACCAACCTTGTTTTCTAGGCTTAATCTCTATAGGCTGCAATGCAAACGATAGTCATTCAATAAGTTTTGGGCAGAGAGGCAGTTAGAACTCAAGAGAGGAATACAAGATGGTATAATCTCTTCAGATACTACGTTCCAGACTAAGGTACCTCAGACTCAGGGTTAGAATGAGCAGGATTTGCAGTCATTCGAACGGCGGATGAGACCGTGGGTGTTCTGGGCGTGGCTGGACCGGGTCCTCTGCGGGTGGAGCGCACAGCACCACACGTGTCTTCCATCTTCCTTCTCGGGCCTGCAGGCCTAGCGGGGTATGTTTTCTTTTCTTCACAGTAACAGCAAAGAGTCAAAGGGCAATTAGGAGCACGTGATCCCCGTTACAGTCTAATCTCAGCTCCGGCCCGCGGGCGCTTCCACCCACATCCGTTCAGGGCCAGCCAAGCGAGGAAACCCAGAGCCAAGGGTGGGAGAGTACAGTCCGCCCACGGTGTGTGCGCTCGGGCTGGGAGAAGGACTGGCCGCTGATGGGAAGGAGCTGTGAGGGTTTCTTGCCAACTGATAGGCAGGTGTGTCATTAAAGGGCTTTCTAGCGTTTGCATTTTTATAAATCTTAATTTTTCCCCTAGAAGGTCAGAAGACCGAGGCTCAGAGAAACCGCCCGACCGGCCCGCGATGCGCAGTTACTTTAGACCGAGCTGAGATTCTGCTCTGTGTCAGGACCCGAAGCCTGAGTTTTGGAAGAACCTGGGACCGTCAGGTCTCGGTCCACGAGTCACTCGAGGTCACTCAGGAATGACCTGGTCTGTGTAGTCACTTGCACACCTCTGAGTTCCCCTTTTCTTCCTTCGCACACAGTTCGTCTTCTTTTCCTTTTGGACTTGCTAATTCAATCTCTTTTCCTTGATTCCTATTAGCGGGTAACATCGTGATTGATACCATCTGGAAAACATTCATCCACGTCTTCGGTGGAAAGTTTTGTAGAACAGAAGATGTAAAAGGAGACCCTCAAGAGGAGCCGTGTCTTCCTAAGTGATAAATTACCAGCGCCCGGATTATCTGCCAGGAGCTGTCTCCGGGGGCCCATCCGCGGCACCTCTCGGTGGGGTGCGGGCTGCGCTCCGCAGCGCCCTCTGTGGGCCGGGAGGAGAGCGGGCCGCGAAAGCCGCAGGATCCGGTTTCCTCCCAGGACCTCCCGGGCCTTCTCCCCGACAGTGACGCGTCGCACTCTGAGAAGTCCGAGCCCGACAGCTGGAGGGGAAGCCCCCAGAGCCGCGGCAGAAAACATGTTGATAGGTTTAATTGGTCCCCAAAGTAAAACGCAAGGAACAGTTTACGGGTTGATGGATTGGAAGCTTCCAACTTAACAGAACTAGGAAACATATGGTAAAAATGAACACTTCAAGATTTGTCGGTAATTATTAGAAAGTTAATTTTATTGAATTCAGGATATAGTGATCAAGTGAACAAATCACTGTAAATTTCAGATGTTTCTATTAAGTTAACGAAGTGTCTACTTGCCTTCAAGCATCTGCACCTGCTTCTGGAACCGCTCCACGCTCTCCAGTAGCCTTGTGTCCTCCGGGGTCCTGAACCTGCGAGCTGGGGTAGGAAAAACCTCGACTGCAAACAATACACCTTCATCACCGCAGCGGGAAGGACCCGGTGAGGCCAAGGAGCTCGGAGAGCGCGAGGGGAGGCATCGAGGACACAAGGGAGCTTCATCTCTGCACACCTGAGCCCCTGACTGTTGCAATCGCCCTGCAGAAAATCTACTCCCGGGTGTCATGAGTCAGAACAACACACTTGAATTTCGTACTTATGAATATGCTAATACACTTCTTTCTGTCAAGACTGCAGGTCATCTGTGCTCAACGCCCCTTTGACCTTTGACAGATCAAAGGTCAAGTTCATGCCAGCGCCTTATACCTTTCCTCTCAGGGTCCAGGATCAAGGTGCGGGACTGCGGCTGTGCTCTTTCCATAGAAAAGTTCAGGAACACAGCTGAGCTGGAGGACATTTTCTGTGGTTTTTAAGGTTTTATCTTAGAATAGAGACGTCATTAAATTTTCTCATTCTCCTTTGCCCAAAGCAAATCGCATAGTTTTAGACAGCACAACCAACAAAAATATATGAAATCTCAAGGGAGAGAGTGAATATTTGCAAAATTCAATCTGTTAAAACCTACCTTTATTTTCATTTTCATAAACCATGACCTCTGTTTGCCTCTTCTTTACAATCTTGGGCAATTGAAAGCACATTAGTAAAGGTATACATACGTAGATGGAGTTAGTTATGGAGAAATAAATAGAATAAAAATGTGTAAAGAAATATTAAGATTGCTTATGTGTGCAATAACTTACACAAGACATTTTTAGGAGTATTTGGGCAGGGCTGTAGAATAGATTGAAGGCGTGAACAGCAGAGGTCTGACTGTTTGAAATGGTCAGAAAAGAAATAGATGCACGAGAAAGTATGACTTCTTTCTTCCTCTCTTCTTCCTTCTGCCCTACATGATGTTGTGATGCAGCATAATGGCTGACAGTCCCTACTCTGGAGCTAGATCCCAAGGGTCAGAATTCTCAGCTCATTAATTATTGGGTTAGGTCCCAAACCAATGATAGATTCCTCTTTCTTACCTCTAGTTTGAAGTAACTGAGCTTTACTCTGCCTATATTGCACGATTCTTTCATGAGATTAAGCTCTAGTTACTGGTCCTGACACTGATTTCACGACTCACCTTCCATTGTTTCTCTCCTTCCCTGTCTCCACTGCTCTTCTCCCTGTGGCATTTCTTGGGATCACTATCCACATAAACTGCGTGCACATCAAGCCTCACCTCAGGACTACTCCTGGAAAATCTCGACCCAGACCACAACCACACCCTTTGTACAGTCACTGTGAGGGTCAACATGTTTGTGGACCCTCATTGGAGTTCTGAAACTCCAGTGTCTGGCATGTACTATAGTGAACACTGTGTTGATGTTTGCTAGTTCTGTACTACTAGAATAAAAGCTGCATGAGCTGAGGGCTTAGACTTTCCATCTTGTACACTTGTATTAAACTCAATCTTTTAGGCTTTTTTGGAGTATACCACGGTCTTCACTATTTATTGTTATCCATGAGTTGCAAATATATCATCTTCTATTCATGATTTCCTCTGTTTTCCATTCTTTTTCTCCTGTCTTCTCCCATTCAGAAAGCCTGCCTCCCACCATAATCAGACAGAAAACTCGAAGAACACATTTTCTCTTGCACCTCCACTGGGGACCTTAATAGGAGACAGTGACTACATTAGATACAAAAAAAATTGATGCATTTCTCCCCACTTTTGAATTTTTAGCATCCATGACAATGTCTGATCTATAGCCAGTACTCATTAATATTTGATAATGAATTTAATTAAATATGGGCACATGCTAGACTTGGCAATATGAAAAATATCAGTATATGTGTGTCAGAGTAGCTTGAAAGTTAATAGAGAACAGTTGCATATGTAGAAAAATTATAGTAAAATAGTAAGGGTCATCAAAGAGGTCTCACACCCAGGGGAGTCACGAGAGGCACCGCGGGAGTGCAGAGGAGGGCATGGACTTAGGTCAGTAGGTAGGCAGGAGTCGCAGGAATTGGGTCCGTTTCTGGGAAGAACATTTGCCCTGTGACCGGAACAGCAGGCGGCAGATGTGCCATAGAGAAATGTTTGACTGTTTGGACCCCTTGTCCGTGTTTCATGTATGCCACGTGATTTGCCATGCAAAGTTCTATTTTATGAGATCTAGTTGAGTACTTAGGAAGAGTTAAACTGCTTTTCAATCCAAGTGATCAGTACCTTTAGGGGCAAGCAGCTCTCAATTCGGTACTAATGACAGAGATACAGGGCCACATAGATGAATCCTATGAGCCTAGGAACTCAAAACTGTCAAATTATTCTTGAAACAGAAAGCCATATAATGAGTAACAATAAATCTGAGAACAGCTAACCAAAAATTACAAGACACAAAAAAGATGAGAACTGAAAAAAAAAATCTTACATTGGAGATACTGATGGGAAATTATTAACAAAACCAAAAGAAATGCAAAGGGCTGTAGAAGCTCATGCCTGAAGGGTCTCAGACATAGCCCATCAGCAGGACAGAGACTCACCCAAAAGCTCTGATCAGAAGATAATTCATGGTGATCAAAGGGAGAATCCGTTGCCCTCAGTGGTAATGAGGGCTCAGAGACTTGTGAGATACAAAGAGTTCTGGAGGGCTTGGGAAAGAAAAGAAAAAGGAGGAGGAAAGTGAAGAGGAGGAGAAAGGGTGGGGTAGAGGAAGAGGAGGAAGAGGAAGACACTACCCTTGACATTAGCCGAAAGTCCTAGGTGGATAGAAGAATGGAAACACAACTGCAAAAGCAAAGTACAGCTGGGGATAGCAATGTGAAAGGTGAACCCTATAGAGCTCCGAAGGAGAAAATGGAAGGACCAGGAAGATTTGCTGAATTAGGCTTATGTTAGAGAGGAAGGGGAGTTTATGAACATAGGTACCATGAGTTAATATTTCCCAGTAACCTGAGATGAAAGATCCTAAGATCTGTAAATCTGGCCTAACTTCAACCTCTATAAAATAACTTCCCCTTAACAGTATCATTTAAGAGAAGACAAAGAAGGCAAAAAATTTGAAACATGTTCTAAGATAAAAAATGGACCAAAAATTTCAATGGACAAACCAATTATTTAAAGTCCAATAAAGAATTAAGAAAATGACCAGAAAAGTGATCAGCTAGCAGAAACAAAAATTAAAACATTTCAGAACAGAAAAGAAGTAGACATTGTAAAGAGATGACGGCAGAAAGAAATAAAACATGATCTAGAAAATCTCAGAAAAAAATTGAATTTGAAGTATGTAACCATTATAGAAAATACATAGATGGAAATATATGTTAGGGGAAACAGAATGAGAGAAATGAAGTGGAAATAAAGAGACCAGGGGTTTAAAAATGTGAAATAATAGAGTAGAAAGAACACATGTATAATGGGAGATCCCATGTCATCGAGATGTCAAAAGGGCTGAACAAATATTTGCAAAATCCAAAACCATTTCATGAAACAAAATAATCTGGATCTCACTAATTGCAGAAACTGGAGAGGAGACGCATCTTTATGTTTTGAGGAAAGTTGATTTTCTAAGTGCCAGACTTCTTAGAAGTTTAGACTAGAATTCAGAGTAGGTTCAAAATAGTCCTAAAAAGTATAGCTTTCAACTAAAACTAGATGAGACACAGGAGAAAAGCATCCCCAGCAACAAACTTGGAGAGATGCCTGCTTAGATTTAGTAAAGATTAAAAGCAATATTTTAAATATGCTCACATAAACATAATCCAAGATATATTTATTTATATAAAATGCATATTATATATTCTGCCAAATGGATACATTGAGAAAAGGAAAATTTATATAAATATTTAATACTAATTTATTGAGACATTGTGAGATTAACACAAGTTATCTTTGGCCTCTACAATTATAAGAGGTGCTCAGAGTGGTGGCTATTCACTTCCAGAGATTTATTAGCATGGTGAACTGCTGAAATAGTTATATATAGTTTTTGGCAGACTCTACATATAAAATGTTTAAACAGGTAGGAAATTTTGAGAGAGAAATAAAAACAATATTCAAATATAAATCCTAGGTCTAAAAATTAAATAATATGAAAACTTTGATAAATAGGCTAAAAGTGGTTTAAAGTAGAAGAAAAAATATGCAGAGAATTTGAAGATAGCTTGATAGAAATTATCCACTCTGAAGAATTGAGAGGGAAAAAGATGCAAGACCACAGAGCCTCAGAATCTTATGCAATAGTATCAAGTGGTCCAAAATATGTGTGATTGGAATTCAGCCAGAGCGGAGAGAAAGGGGCACAGAAATAGCTGACAGTATCATGATTCTGCATCCCCAAAAGTTTCCAAGTTGACATATCCAATAAATTCAACAAAACAAATGAGTGAAAACACAAAGAAAATTGACTTAACTATGTTACAGTCAATCTGCTGAAAGCCAAAATAAAAACAAACTCTTGACAGAAGTTGGAAATTATAAACCACTACAGAGGAACAATATGAGTAGAAGATGATGTCCTGTCAGCACAAAAGAAGGCTGGAGGACATCAGGATGACATGACCTGTTTTGAGAGAAAAAACTTGTTCACCAGGTATTCTACATGCAGAATGAAGAAGTAAATATTGTATTAAGAGCACAAAAGTGAGGATACTTATTGGTCTAGCTCTTCCTTAAAATAAATGGTAATGGGTCGAGCTGAAAAGAAGTAGTACAATAGTACATGTGATGTAGAGTTTTATGAAAAAACAGAAACCAAAATATTAAACATAGGTGTAAGAGACTGACACACACAAATACACACACACACACAGAGATTACCTAAAAAGATAAATGATCAAGCAAAGATCATGATGTTTTATAAATCCAGCACAAAGAATTAGGGGTGGGCGCTAAAATTTTTTTAAATGTTTTGTGGGGTTTTTTTTGGAAGCATTTCAATGCAGATTGAAAAGGAAAGGAAAAAAGTGAAGATGTAGAAAATAAAAATAGAAATTGACAGAATGAGTGGGACACAGGTAAACCTGCTGTAAGAATATTCATAGGATTGAATGGCAATGTCAATAAAAAAGGAAATGAAACAATGAACGAAAATAGCAAAGAAAATCTCCAATTAAACAGAAAGCAGAGAGAGAAGAAATTTTAAAAGACAGAAGCAGAAGTTTGTAATGGAACAGAAAAAAAACGCGATGGGTCTTAAAGCAAGTTTTTAGAAAATCGATAAAATGGACACTCCATTTGTATTTGCTTCTTTAATTGGACAAGCGACTGTGGAGCAGTATGTGTGTGGGAGAGATGGAGACAGGAGGAGGAGAGAGGAGCAGCTGTCAGAGTGACACTTCTGCCTTATGCTTCCCACAAAGAGTGGTTCGCCCGGCTGCCGATGTAGCGGTGGAAGAACACACTGGGGACCGTTAAAGACCGCTGAGCTCTAAGAACAACTCTAAAATGTAATAGCGAAAGGAAAGGCGTGTCAAATTATGTTGCCCCCTAGTTTGATTTGCATGCCACAGATTATTCCACAGCTTTCTTGCATAAAGGCAAGTTCTTCTATGCAGA
>PVIC010045982.1:0-14316 GCA_004025085.1 Thryonomys swinderianus
GGGGATGCTGGCCTGTCCACTGTGGTTCACTCCTCAGATCCCCTGGCTGTTTCACTCGGTGGACAGATCTTGGTGGGAGCCTGGTTAGTCCTGTTTACCTTCTGTTCCTTACGTATTTCAAGGAAGATGCCTTTTACCCATTGCTATGGAACAACTGCTTCAAAACGCAGCTTAAACCAACCACTGTTTGTCAGCTCTGCGGTGCTGGGTTGGGCTCAGCAGGGAAGTTCTGCTGCTGCTTCCACTCGTGGTCCCTGTGTGATCACACGTGTGAGAGGCAGCTGGGGCTGGGCCCTTCTCTCTTCCGTGTATTCTGGGTGTTCTCCTTTTCCACGAGGCCTCTTTTTTTTGTTGTTTCTGCATTTGCATTTCGAGACCTCTCCAATGACAGCTCAGGGACCCCAAGAGCACAAGAGCAGAGGCTCCTGGGGCCCAGACACCAGGCTGGAAGTGGTCCAGCATTACTCATGCTGCATTGTCTTGGTTAATACAAGCCACAGGCTAGCCCAGCTTTAAGGAGTGGACACTGAAAGTGGGAGGAGCAGGAGGCCTGTTGCAACTTAGTGGACATCCACACCTCTGCCTCCTGTTCCCAGCCTGTTTATTCTTACTTTGTATGTAGCTCGAACAGAGTTGTTATGGTTTCTATACCTTAAGAAGGACAGAAATAATTTATTTCAAGTTGGGAAGAAGAACTGCTTACCGGAGACACATAGTAGTGACATTTTTGTGGGTTTTTCACATCGCTGAACTCCACTGTACCTAATTCAGTCAGTGCGTTTGAATTGTGGGGTCTTATGAACGGTTCGTTCGTGGAGACTAAGAGTATCTTATTAATTGACATTGAACATAGACCTCTTTACCAGGGTCTGATAACTAATCATTAAATTTCCTATGCTTTTGAAGAAATGATCCTGGGGTTGTTTTTTCAGGAGTTAGTAATTTCTCATTGTGCATGATTATTGTATTAATTATGTTGGAAAGGAATAGCTGCGTGCCAACCGTGTTCTCCCCAAATTTGTAAGTTGAAGCCTAACCCTCGGTGCGACTGTGCTCGTTTGGAAATGGGTTGCAAAGGAAGTGATTGACTAAACGGTTTCATAGAATGAGAACCTGATCTGATAGGGTCGGTGTCCTTGTAGGCAGAGACCTGGAGAGCTCGCTGTTTTTCCATACTCACAACGCCCTCAGCAGGAGAGGCCCCGTGAGGTCATAGAAAGCAGGCCGCTATCCAGAATCCTGGAACGGATCCCTCGCCAGGAGTAAAACTGGCTGAAAACTTGACTTGGGCTTCTGCCCTTCAGAACTTAATATAAATTTCTATCATACAAGCTACCCAGTCTTGTATATTTCGCTATAGCATCCCATGCTGAGACAGAAATATCATGAAGAGTGGTGACTTTTTTTTCGTGTAGCATGGTATTTGAGATTGAACCCGGGGACCCTGTACCACTGAGCTACATCTCTGACCCTTTTGAATTTTACTTTTACATAGGGTTTTGTGACCTTTCTGCCTCAGCCTCCATGTAGGCTATAAGAACGGGCCACTGCACTAGTAATACTAGTGATTTTTGATCCGAAAGCTCCAGTGTCAGTGCAGTGAAGCCCCGAAGAACACGGCTCTTCCTTACCTCTGTCCACTGCGTGTATGCAGCCCCCCCTAGCTGGAGTGGGGCCCTTGCTTCTCCTGATTTTACTTTGGTTTTCTAGTTGAAAGCAGGAGAGGTTAACATTCCCAGGGAGGTTAAAGTTACTTCATTATTTCCAGGACATGGAAATCTGATGTCTCTGGTGCCGAGTCCAGTAGTGTCCGAGCCAAGGGCTGTCCATGGATCAGACGTGGCCGTTCTGTGGGGCCGGGCCTCCCTCCATGGTATGGTCAGCACCCATGGTCTCTGGAGGGCCCAGACCGTAGGGAGGGTTTGCAAATGACCATCAGGGCTCTTGGCTTCTGTTATTCACATCATAGTCTTATATGTAATGATATTTATAGAAACACGGTTTTGACTTGTGTAATTATTCTTCAATAACGATATTTCACCAGTCCTTGTCCCCACTCCCTGAAAAAAAAAAAAAAAAAAGCAAAAGATGAGAATGAGTGAGTGCTTAAAAAGTGGAGCGTGAGGCTTTTGCTCAGGCTCTGCTTTGCTGCGGGAGGATTTCGAAGGCAGGAACGGAGCTGCCTTTTGTGGCCTGGGGCTGTGGTGCCTGTAAAAGTGGCTGTAATGAGTGTAAGGTGCTGGACACCGGGTCCTGTGTTTATACAGCTGCCTCCTGGCAGCAGCCACGGCCAGAGTGGCTTGCAGCACGTGACGCTACCTATGCTGCAGGCTGGGCCCAGACATACCCTGGTTCCCCCAAGGGAAGCTGATTTCTACGGGCTTCCTGGGGGACCACGCTGGTGTCGACAGCCTTCCCGGGGAGGCACGTGGGTCCGGGGCCCCTCCTGGGGGGCAGAGTCGTGTGCTGCTCCTTTCCTGCAAGGACTCTGGGCTGGCCCCGCTCCGCACTTCACCAGGCGTCCGTGTGTGACTTGATTCCGCGCCCAGTGAAGGCAGGAACAGAGACCCTGCAAGCAGAGACCCCTGGCAGCCCGGTTGCTCCTGGACTCTGCGTTTGTCACCTGTACTCCCGCTGTCTTCCCAGGGCCAGAGATGCTGATGCTGAGCAAGGGGAGGCCGGGAAGGGAAGACCAGGCCGACCAAGCATCCCAGGGGGACAGCAGGGTCGGGGTGCACTTGTCCAAAGCTAGATGTGCTTACAACACTTGCCTGTGATCGCCAGGTCCCTGCTCTTTCCTCGGTGTGGTTCAGCACAGTCATGTAATATGCTGCGAAAGCTGAGCTGCCATCCCAGGCTGGGCCACGCAGGAAGGTGGCATCGTGTCAGGGGCTGTGCTGTAACCCCCACGCAGGGCTGCTAGCCTTCTGGGCAGTCTGTGGCAGAACCAAGCTGGCACCTGCAGGAACATGTCTGCCTGGTGCCCAGTGGGAGCATGTCCAGTGTCACTGTCCTGTGGGGAGCGCAGCCGGAGAGCCCCAGCGCTGACCGACCTGCAGCAGACGGAAGCCGTGTCCGCAGCCCTCTGCGGGGTTGTGGCGTCACACCTGGAAATGGTGCTCGGCTACGACAGCTTTGCGTCCCTTTGTTCCTGAGACCAACAGAGCCAGACTCCCAGTGCAGGCAGAGTAGTGTCCCCTGGGTGTGCTTTCACTGGTATTAGTAAAGCGGAACTTTCCAGGGCTTACACTTGTATCACCAGGAACTTAAACGGGGAACCGTGAAGAGCCTGGGGCCTGCACTTCAGAGTCCACTCCGTGGTTGCCAAATCCTGGTGATTCTGTCTCTCGGAGCTCTGGGATCCGGTCCCCCGGGTGCCATCCTACTTACTCATCCTGTGGCGCCTGTGCCCACTGAGGCTCATTCACAGACTCAAACAGCCCAGGGACCCTTTCCGGCTTCCGAATAGTGATTTAAGGACATTGACGGCTATAGCTTTCACCTGCCTGAGGAACCAGCAGGCCTGGGGCACCGGTGAAGCCAAGCAGCCAGGGGAAGGGCCAGCTGGAGAGGGCCACTGACCTGCCTCTCACACGAGATGGGAAGTGTGCCTCATGTCTCCAGGTCCCTCTTGTTCTGACCTAACAGAGTTCTAGAAAACCGGACCTTCCTCCCAGGTCAGTGAATGCCACTTACAGTTTTTGACCTTCCTCGTCCCTTCGAGTTGTGACGTGATCATTTTCTGTGGTCGTGTGGGTCTTGATGATCTAACCTCCCAAATGCAGCTGCATGACAAGCATTTTGCCTGAAAGGCGGAGGGTCCGGAGATGGAAGCGCTCACGTGCCTGGTTGTCGCAGGGGCGGCGGTGCTCAGGGTGCTAATTACATTTGCTTCTCAGGGATGCACGTGAGTGTTGTGCCCAGGGCTCCGACCGTCAGTTCGGCCCTGGCCTGGGCAGCGGTGATGCTGACACGTGTGGTGTCTCCACTGTCATAGAGTTGTTGTCCAAGGAGGAGCAGTGCTTGAGGAAATGAAGGCAGTCTCGCCCTGGCTGCGGCTTTCCATGCAAGGCTAAAACAACTTAGAGGTGCTGTGTTTTAGAGTCAGAACATAGTACCCTGTGAAACTTAGCTTTCAGTCAGCGGGGCTGGAGCTTGACTGGGTATTGTTATGTGAATTGAGTTACTGAATACTGTACTTGGATTCTGCTTTCTTTGATTCTCGAATCTCTGGCTCAACCCTGACTCCCTCCATTCATTTCTAGAATTCTCTGATTGGGTTAGCTTTCTGTCACTGTGACAAAATCCCTGAGAATACCAGAGGTGATCAATTTATAAGGAGAAAAGATTCATTTTGGCTCACAGTTCCAGAAGTGTTAGTCCATGGTTGGTTAGTACCATTGCTTTGGCCTTTGGCAAACATTATAGCAGGTCATATGTAGCAAGGAGGCTGCTTGCTTCACAGCACTTAGGAAACAGAGAGAGAGACAGGAAGGAGTTAGGGTCCCGATATTCCCTTCAAAAGTACTCACACTAAGCGACCTAACTCCCTCCCACTGGGTCCCAGTTAAAAGGTCCCACCACCTCCTTGCAGCACTGCTGGCTGGTAACCTAGCCTTCAACAGACAGTCCCTGGGACCATTTAAGAACGAAACTATCATAGTGATTCAATATAAATGGAAATCAAGTCATGTTTTTATGCCGAAAGACTGTATGAATATTCTAAGCTTCATATCATCTGATGCCTGTGGTCCACAGCATTTGTATTGAATTTGCTTTCTCTCATGGGCCTGCATGGAGCTTGGGGGAGATAGTTGGAATGTAGAATGGTTTTTTTTGGTTTTTTGTTCTTGTTTTTTCCGGAATTTATCTTTCAAAAATACTTTGCTTAGTTTTTTATGAACTAGAATCTGATCTGTTTCCAAGTGCTTATTTCTCTCAGGGTTTGATACAGAGTGAGCTTTTAGCTTTTGTCTCAGTGGTGATGAAACAGTTGCCCATAACAAGAGCTATTGCTGTGGCTGATTAGCACAACAGACCACAGCATTCACCTTTCATCCTTGTGCCTTGAGAAAATGGGCCAACGGTGAGTTTCAAAAACAAAAAAGTATCAGCTCCTCAGTGGTTCGGTCTGATTCAGTGCTGCTTCATTTTACCCCTGTGCTCCAAGTCAGACCAACTTGGGCCCAAAGATAGCAGAAAAGATTGCTTTGCAGTTGGTGACATCAGCTGCTTCAGAGCCTTCAGAGTATTCTGTTTCCTGTGTTGTCTTTTCGTACATGTGTCTGGATTCCTGTGTTTGTGTTTTTATGTGTAGGTATTAAGTGAATTTCTTCCCTAAGTAGGTGTGTTTCCGTGTGCTATTTTCCACAGATCTGTGTGGACTGTGAAGAGGTCTCTCCCTGGACAGTGACAGGGAGTGTATCAGCAGGCGGCTTTAATGCAGAGCGCCCTTGCCTTAGGCCTCTGTTGGGGCCTGTCTACAATCTAATCTGTTCCCAGGCTCCACTTGACTGTATGTAGTACAAGGCTCCTACCTGAGGCTTGTGGAGACAGTCAGTACCCTTTGCTTCGGAGTAAAGTCGTCATGAGAGGGGGCATGTTCCTAATTAACTTCATATTTTTCTTGCCTCTTCTTTCCCCAGAGATGACCTGCTCTAGAGGTTTGAATTAGTTGAAGGATTTTCTTTCATTCATCTCTGATGCTCTTTTTGCCTCTGAAGTTTCATAGTTTTGTGAAATATATTTTCAGACCTCTAGGAATTTTAGGGTCTCATGAATAGATGAGTGGAGAAGCACATGCCTGTGGAGAAGTCCAAGGAGGTATTTCTTGGGTATATGGCACTATATACACAAGCTGTTGAACAGGCAAGAATAGCTTGACTCTGTGGAAGATACCACAGAACATACGTGGTGGCCTGGGCTGCTGTGAGGTTAGGGGCAGCCTGGCAGGGCCTAGAGAATATGGAGAGGCATCCTTCAAGAGGTCTCCTGCTCTGGCCCCTTAAGACAGCATATTTGGAGAAGTCAGGCAGGAAGAATTCTGAGTCCTTCCACTGGCCATGGAGATAGGTCCTAGAATAGGGATAAACCAAAGAGCCTTGAGTATTCAGATTGCACTGTGGCCTACAGCATGGCACGTGCTCCAGGTAGCTTCTGGTTGCTGGCTGCACCTTTATCCTCACTGTTACAGACACGGCACAGTTCGGTGACGGAGACACATAGTCGTCTTCCGAGTCTCAACAACAGGCATTACACTTTGTAAGAAAAGTGGAGGATGCATCCAGGATTTTTAATCCGAAAGACCATCCCTGATTTTAAAAGATGCATTGGTTATATGTTATCTTTAGTTGTGTAGACATTCTCATCCCCTCCAGTTGCTATGTTTGTTGAATGTCAAGCAGACTGTTCTCTAGGCAAGAGCGTGCGCGGCTCTTGGAGGCATTTGTGAACTTGGCGCTGAGAGTCCTTCAGCTCCAGTGCAGCGTGTCGGCCGGGAGGCCAGCCAGCTTCCGCGGCGGCTTTGAATCGCCATGGCGCCTGCGCTGGGATATGGGATTTTTCAGGACAAAGGTTCTCTTGCCGTGGGAAGACGAGATTCCCACACGAAGGCTGCTGCTCTTATCAGGAGATCCCTAGCGCTCTGGGCTGGGGCGGATTGCTGCAGCCGCTGGCCCTGCCCCAGTGTGGACAGCGTTTACCAGAGGCCCTGAGTTGGAAGGTGACAGTGGGGAGCTGGGCTGCGACAGAAGCCGTTTCTCCAGGCAGAGCAGGGCCGTGGCCGTGGCCGTGGCCGTGGCCGTGGGGTGGGTGAGCAACGGGACACTTTCCCTCGCTGGCCCAGCTGTGGTAGCAGCTCCCTGGGCTCTTCCCGGTGGCCCGGCTGAGCAGGATAGTAAAACCCAACAGCCACAAGAGGGTTTTGCTTTGAAGAGAGGTCTGAGGAGAATTTTCAGAATTCCCTTTTAGTTTTTAAATTTTGATTAGGAACATAATTTTCTGCTGTAACTCGCCCTCCGAGGGAAATTTCTAGGTCGGTACAGGAGTGTGCAGGGAAATAACTTAGACTGGCACAGTGTGTGTGTAACGGGTTTATTTCTGCACAGAGGGAGTGCTTGTCTCACAAAAGCCTGGAGACTGCAAATCATCAGCAGTGACTTAGGTGTGCAAGAGAGCATGTGTCACCAGAAGACAGTTGCAGTAAATACCCGGCACAGAAGGGTTGAAGAAGTACTTGCCTTTGGCCAGGGGAGGAGGCAGGAGGCTGGGCTGTGCTAATCTTGAGCCCTGCTGGAGCTCAGAGCAAGTGCAGTGGACTTTGGTGAAAAAAAACCTGTGATGCCACGCCCTTCGCCTCCCTCGCCAGCCCCCTGGGGAGGCTGTTCTTTATGCCGTGCTTTCCTGGGACGGTCCTGAAGCTGTCCTGTGTGACAGCGTGCTGTCAAAAGGCGTGTGCTCTGTGTGTCTGGCCGAGGCGAAGCTTTTCCCATCTGCGCTCGTAGTCCCGGTGCTTCACACATGCAGACACTTACATGAGAGACTGATGAGTGAGCCCCTGAGCGGTGGAGGAATGCCTGGGACTTTCAAAATGGCGATTTGCTCTTCAGAATCTTAGGCTTCCCTGGCGTGAGGTCGATCTCCCCCGATCCCCCCGACACTGTTCCCCGCCTCACCTGCCTGTCTGTATGTAGGATGAGTATGGGTCACTGATCACGGCACTGTAATATTCTCATGGCACAGTTACACTCTCCAGGAAGTTGGCTGGGCTGCTTCTAGATGCTATTAGGTCCAAGGTGAGAGGGTGGATGACAGAATCTCCACCTGCTGGCTCAGGTGCTCTGTCGCCTGTTTTTCTTCCACTCTGTGACCACCTGTGAGTCTCTTGGCTTTCAGGGTCTTCACTTTCCTTTTCTGTAAATTGACAACAATAGGAAAAGTTCTGTGTGACTTAAACCTCAATGTCAGTTGTAAGCTGTAACTTCATCCTCGTTCAGCTGTGGACTGGGTGGGCTCTGGCTAATGCTGGCACCTTGGCAAAGAAACCACTTGGTGATGAGACTCAGTTGGGTTTTTTAATTCCCATCCTGGAGACACAAGATATGTGGAAACCAGCAGACATCCGTGTGAGGCTGTCTTTGATATTTGTTACCTTACCTGACTCAGAAAAAAATGAATTTTTTAGCTTAGGACCTGCTTGTTCTGCTTTGCATTAATTTTACCTTCTTTTTGCAGTATCCAAAGAGCAGCTTTGGTGGTTCTGGAAAATTACTATAAAGATTTCACCATCTATAACCCAAACCTCCTCACATCTTCCAAGTTCCGAGCAGCCAAGCACATGGCCGGGCTGAAAGTCTACAGTGTGGATGGTACGTGCCTCCAAACAGCGCCTGCGATGTCCTTCCCCTATGCACATTCTCATTCCAGACCAGTTTCTTTCTTTAAAAAAATGTAAACAGCCAGGCGTGGTGGCACACGCCTGTAATCCCAGCACCCGGGAGGCAGAGACAGGAGGGTTGCTGAGTTCAAGGCTTGCCTGGGCTACATAGTGAGCTCAGAGCCAGCCTGAACTACAAAGCGAGACCCTGTCTCAAAAAAAAAAAAAAATGTAAACAAACATTTTCAGAAGATTGTTGATGTAGTCTACATTCGTGGGAATTTCATTCATTTAGAGAATTTTATGATTGAAAACAATAGTAATGTGTTTCCTGAATCCTGCAGGGACCCTCTGTATTTTGAAAGCTATTAGGAAAGGACTAACTTTCAACATTTAGTTGTCACTTAAAGTCTAAGAAATCTATCCGAGTCCTTTAAGATAAGAAATCTCAGTAGCTTAGTCACCTGATGAGATGTTTATGGGCATTCCTCCATGCTGGCTGGGAGCTGGAGTTGAGTGGTACCGGGAGGCTGAAGGCCAGACTAAGGAAGCTGAGCTATGCTTGAGGGTATCAGGTGTTTAAGTGTAAGAAAGAGGACACCATGTCATTTCTCACTGGACACCTTGGGTCAGGGCAAAAGCTTCTCAGACTCCAGAGGAGATCATGTTTTCAGCAAGTCAAGTGATTTATATGTAGTGTCATTTTTTAGTGGGAATATCCCCCCCGCCTTTTTTGTATATGAAGTGTATGACTTGCTGTGAATCCTGAAGGACTGGTGAAGTTCACCTGTGATCTGGAAACTTAGGAGGTTCCCACTGGGGAAACCAAGTCACCTGCCAGATAAGCCTTTCATAGGAAAGCTTGGCATCTGCCATGTCCTTGTGACAAGTTAAGGTGCACATTGGTCAGGGGTTGAACAGCAGTTCTTGATTTGATTTGTACATGGGCCCTTTTTCATATCCTCAACTATCAGTATTTTCTATAAAATATTCCAGCTTAGCTTGTTTCTCTGAATGTGATCAGTGTCCCGTGTCCCTTGATTTTCTTTTTTCTCTGTCTGTGCTTGTTCTCCTATCCCACTTACTCTCTTCCATTGCGACATCCCAGCTGCCTTCATGGCCAGACTGAAACTCTGTGTAACAGATGATAAGTGATACCTTCAGCAAACTCTACGTGTTGTTTTTGGCTAAGTGTTGGACATTCTTTATCCCCTTCTGAGTTCTTTTTCTGTTCCTTCCAATCAGATTGTGTCAGGAGATTTTCTGACTCTGTTGCTATTGCCGTAGGGATGTGGGATCTTCCCTCCGGGGAAGATACCATTAGGATTTGTGCTTGGTTCATAGTGGGTAGGGACAAAAGCGATAGACCCTGGGACTTATTTTCTGCTCCACTCCTGGCCCCTTCATATTAAAGCTGTGCTTCTCCGTCATCTTTTCCCCGAAGGCCCCAGTAATAATGCCACCGGTCAGTCCCGAGCTATGATTGCCGCAGCCGCCCGGCGCAGGGACTCAAGCCACAATGAGTTGTATTATGAAGAGGCTGAGCATGAGCGTCGGGTAAAGAAACGGAGAGCAAGGTATGTGGCCTACCTCTGCCCCCGAGCACCTTTCTTTTCTTTTTTTCATTGCCAGGATGAAGTTTTCATTTACAAATAAGACTTCTGTCAGCCATTGAAGTGGACCTGGCTCAGACCGTCTCTTCACAGAAGGCCCTATTAACCAAGATCACAGGCTCGGGGCCCACCCACAAAAGTCATGGTGCCATATAGGGAGTTCTAGGGTGCAACCTGGGACCTTGTGTTTCCAACAGCTTACCAGTGATGCTGCTGCTGGTCTGTGGCCTGCATTTGGAGTAGGCTTGTCCTACCCCATCAATCCTTGCTGGTTTTCCACATCTGTTCCTGTTAACTAGAGAAAAAGACAGAGATAGTGTACCCATCAGCTTTCTGTCACTGTGACAAAATACAGGATACAAATCAACTTTAAAGAGGAAGGATATATTTTGGCTTTCAGTCTCAGTCCATTGTCAACTGGCTCCATTGGTGTAGGTCTATGGCAAAGCAGAAGCATCTTGGTGGAAGGAGTGGTAGAGGAAAAGTACTCACCTATGGAGCCATGAAGTGGGGTGTTGGGGGAGAAATGGTATGCTCTTCCAGGTTATGTGCCCAGTGACCCTGTTTCTTTAGCGAGCTCTTTCCTCCTCCCAGCCTATTCAGTTCTTAATCCACTGATGACATCGGTGCCCAATGATCCAGTTACTTTCCAAACCTCTACCTCTGAATATGTGAGCCTTCGTGGGGACATCATTGTTTCAAGCCATATTATTCTGTCCATGGCCCCCAAAGGTCCATATCTGTCTCACTATACAACATGCCTTCAGTCCAAGTTAGTGCAGTCTCAACAGTTCTTGCATTTCTCATGAATCCAAATTCAATCTCCCCTGAGACTCAAAGCATGTTCTTGGCTTGACCATTTGTAAAAATCAAAAGGTAAAATAAACATTTTAAAGTTACAGTGATATAACACAAGTGTTCCCATTCTAAAAGGGAGGAATGGGGACATAGAAAGGAGAGATGGGACGTAAGCAAGACCAAACTCAGCAGGACAAACATCAAGTCCTATAGCTTCATGTCTAGCATTCAGGGAATATGGTAGCATGATGTGGGCTCCAAAGGGCTTGGGTATCCCTGCTGTTATGTTATTGCTGGTTGTAACCCACATGATATCTCTCTTGGACTGATTCTGCTCAGTCTCTGCTGCTTTTCTCCACAGACATACAGTGTTCTTGGTATCTCTTCCTTCCCAGAATTTCCACTGCAATTTCATTTTGTCTGTTACAGCTTCATACCTTGACTGTTCAAGGACTGCCTATAGGTATACTGCCAATAGCTGGCCTTCCAGACCTTTCTTTGAAATCTTAGTGGAAGCATCCATGACCTCTTAACTATTGCCTTCTGCATGCCTACAACACCAGTTCAAGCATTAGCTGGGTCCACCAGGACCCTGATTGCAGTGGCCTCTACGTGCCTAGGTGGCTGAACACAATGGAATGAGTCCTTGGGAAGCAACTTCCTGGTTGTGTTCCTGCAGGAACAGGGCACACTAGCACTCTTTTGTCAAAGCAGTCTTTCAGATGAATTCACAGTTTTACCCCTGTAAGACTATAATGAGTCAGGGCTGGACCAGTTCTTGAGATGTCCTCAGGACATCTTTCTTGTGTCCCAGTGCAAAATACTTGGCACTTTTTATTTTTGATGGTACTAATCTTTTCAGCCCCACCTTTGAATGCACTTCTGGCTAAACTGCAAGTTTATCAAATCTTTCCACTCTGCTTTTTGCTAATGATTCATATTTAAATGAAGTTTATGGCACTTAACAATACACATGCCACTGCCTGAATGTTTTGCTGCCTTGAAATTTCCTTTGCCAGATTAGTCTGTCATCTTTAAATTCAGTCTCACAGTCTCAGTCCTGGACAATGCAGCCAGAGTTCTTTGCCAGAATGTAAACTGCAGGATATCCTAAGTCTTCTCAAACCAGCATCTCTATACCAAAATCATCCCAAAAACCAGTTCTAAAGAATTCTGGACACCCCGGTCAGGTATCGCCATGCCAGTGACCTCACTTCTCTACACTAGTTTTCTGTGTTGGTCAGCTTTCCATCACTATAACAAAGCACCTCGCACACATCAGCTTTAAAGAGTAGAGATGTATTTTAGTGTATAGTTTCAGAGGTTTCAGGATGGCCAGCCAGCTCCATTTGCTTTAAACTGGAGTGTGGCCAGAAACACCACGGTGGATGAGGGTGGCTGCTCACCTCAAGGCAGCCAGGAAGCAGAAGAGAGAAGGGGCTGGGGACAAGAAAATCCCTTCAGGCTATGCCCATAGTGACCTGCCTCCTCCCCCAAGGCCCTAAGGGACTGTTCTCAAGCACTCTGATGGGCTCTACCTCGATGACTGCGTCATGTCCCTTCGCAGGCTGGTGGTGGCAGTGGAGGAGGCCTTCATCCATATCCAGCGTCTCCAGGCCGAGGAGCAGCAGAAGGCCCCAGGGGAAGTGATGGACCCCAGGGAGGCAGCGCAGGCCATCTTCCCGTCCATGGCCAGGGCGCTGCAGAAGTACCTGCGCACCACTCGGCAGCAGCACTACCACAGCATGGAGAGCATCCTGCAGCACCTGGCCTTCTGCATCGCCAACAGCATGACTCCCAAGGTGCGGTGCGTGGCCAGTGTCGGCCCGGCTGGTCACCAAGCATTTCAGGTTTCAGAATATTTGCTTATGTACAAGGAGATACTCTTGGGGTGAGACCCAAGTCTAAATACGAAATTCACTTAGGCTTCATATATACTCCACGTACACAGGCTGAGCATTTTTAATAATTTTGCTTATGAACAGTTTGTGTGCATTGAACTTCAGACCTATAGTATCATGCTGATGCCTCCAAAATTGGGGGTTTGGGACATTTTAGATTTATAACTTTCAGATTAGGGATGCTCAGCCTGGAATGATAAAATCAAAGGGTTCCCATCAAGTGACAAGGATTGGCGATTCATACTTACATTACCCCAGTCCTTTTTGTTTTTAGTGTGTCTTTCCAAGGCCTCTGGTTTCTAACAGAGGAGAGAATTTCACCTAGAAGCAGAGCAACATAGTGGACACACTGTGGGCTCTGGAGCCAAAGTGATTCATTCTAAACTAGCTTTCTCACCATCTAGCTTGCAACCTGCAGAAGTAACTTACTGGCCCTCAGCCTCATTTTCCTAATCTGTAAACCGGGGATGATAATAATGCCTACCTTGTTTGGTCATTTGGGGGGTTGAAAAGAAATAATTCATATAAAATGTTTAAAATAGTAGCCATCCTATGATAAGACTGACTAGCAACTGTTACAGTAGATATAATGCCAAGCTGTGTTAAGTATTTTGGATTTACAGGATTCATTTTACTGAATGTCTTTTGGGTAATGATCTGGGGATACTTTTAGAGGTTATTGCAGGAAATATTCTTGTTTCTAATAGAAGGGCAAACTAGATTATGGATGGAGCAAATACTATCTTATCAGAGAACAGTAGGTTCAAATCCTGGCCGAGCCACTGGATTGGTTTGTGACTGTACAGGCTGCTGTACACAGTTTCCTCTTTTATAAAATGGAGCCATGACTGATAATTCTCCGGAGGCTTGTTGTGTAAGAATGACATTACGCACAGCAATATGGTGTATAAGTCCCACTCTAGCAAGTGAATGAGCACAGCTTTCATGGACGTGTGGCATTTAGCGGCCATTTTTAATAAGGCCTGTGTTGTATGGGGCACTATGTATGTACGCTGCACTTCCATTGCCAATCCTGAAATACTAGGAGAAGAGCTGCCGAGAGACTCAGTGAGGAACCCCAGGCATTTCTGTAGTCTTTAATGCAGAAATCCCTCCGTTAAAAATACTCTGCATAATCAGATATGCAGCCAGCTCTCCAAATCTGTGGGTTCCACAGCTGCAGATTCCCCTAGCCTCAGATGGAAGACATTTGGGGGAAAATGCTTCCGTCTGAACATAGAGACTTCTTCCTTGTTGTTCCCTAAATAGTTCGGTGTAACACCCATTTCCGTAGCATTTACATTGTGTTGGGTTTTATAAGTAATCTAGAGATTAATTAAAGGATACAGGAGGATGTGTATAAGTTCTATGCAAAAAGTGTTTCTTTTTTTTTTTTTTTTTGCTTTTTGGAGACAGGGTCTTGCTTTGTAGTTCAGGCTGGCCCTGAGCTCACTATGGTGCCCAGGCAAGCTGCCGCGAACTCAGCAATCCTCCTGTCTCTGCCTCCCGAGTGCTGGGATTACAGGCGTGAGCCACCATGCCCAGCATTATATGTGGTAACCGGGGATTGAACTCAGGTCCTTACGCTTGCGAGGCAGGCGCCGGAACCACTGAGCTAACCCTCCGGCCC
>PVIC010045983.1:0-14406 GCA_004025085.1 Thryonomys swinderianus
CTGGTGTTTGAGTTTCAGTTTGCCCTATTTCCCTTTTCTCTGAATTTCCCTGTGGTGGTGTGATCTTTGTGTCTGTTTTTTTGTGTATTTTCTCTTTTCTACTCTTTCATTGTTATTAATGCTCTTCTTTGTCTGATGACAGGGCAATGTTTGTTACAGGTCTCTTTCTATTATCTGGGGCCGTTTGGATGCAGCACTTTCCTGGGGGGGTCCTCCTTGAATCTGTAATGGCCCTTGAGAGTTCTCACTTCTGACACTTCATGGGAGGTATTTGCGCAGAACAATCACATCATGTTTGTTACCATAATACAATCAATGCCAATATCAGTATTAAACACAGTAAATAAGATAAGAAGCTTTGTTAAATTCTATTCTGGAGACTTTGAGCTTATGAGTTACCTCTATGTCCCTATGCCAAAATTTAGAATTAATCAGCAATGTGTATACCACATACAGATCATAAATGTTGCCCCCGAACCCTTTGGGGATAAGAGGTCACTGGGGAATCAGGGAGGTAGGGAGACAGGAGGAGAATGAAATAGGGTTATCAGATTTAGAAAGATATATACCCTACAACCTATACCCTACAACCTCATATATGCCAGCATGATAAAAGGATAAAAGGGCACATGTACAACAGTACCAACTGTATGCTGTGAGACCGTTGGAGGCTTTGCACAGTTTCTTATAATAGTACAGAAGAAGAAATAGGGCAGCCTAAGGATCTTTTCCTTCTGGGTATTGCTTCTGACAGGAAGATAGGAGAGGGTGTGGGGACAAGAGGTGAATAGAGGGATCTAGGAGTAGATGGCAAAATAGAAGCTAGATTCCCAGTTTTTTTGTTTTTTTGTTTTTTTTAATTTTTCCTGGTGTCTCAGTGCGGCTCCAGGAGCACGCCTCCTGTGGAAGGATGCAGGAGATGGCTCCAGCTCCTCTAGGACCTGGGTCCTCACAACACAGCTCCGGGGTGGGGTGTGGGATGGGCAGAAGCCTTCAACCCTCCGTAGTGCGGTTGGCGCCCAGGGTCCGTACTTGACTCCTCACTGCACAGCTCCAGGATACATTGGGCCGCTCTGCTCCCTTCAGTCCGCGGGAAACGGCCTGGCGCGGCTGGCAGCTGGGTCCGCGCGCCGCTCCTTTCAGACTGCCAGAAACAGCCCGGCGCCAAGAAGGCAGTTTTTTGACCCAGCGAGGAGAAAGTAACCAGCACGGGGACAAACATTTAACTTCCGGTCAAATGCACATGCCAACAAATGGTTTCTGAAAAGCCTAATGGCATGAGCAGTGCCAGAACATTAAAATAAAGTTAGCACCTTTAGTTTCAAAGGATCATTTTAAATCACCTTGACTGAGCCAAGGGTTTAGCTCAGTGGTATCACACCTGCTTTGCAAGAGTGAGGTCCTGAGTTCAATCCCTGGAAGCAAAACAAGAACTGAAATCATCTTGATTATCACCAGACTATTTATTTAGCTTGAGTAGTTAAAGATCCTTTCATGGCATCGATTATAAAATGGTTGAGCACTTCTGTAACAATGGTGAAAATGACAGCCAATCACAGCATTAGAACAACAAAGATTAAACAGAAGGGAGATTTAGAGATCATCTTACCTTCATCTCTTAAGTGATATAGAAGAAAATTGAATGTCCGGAATTGTGAAGGTACAGGGGTATGGTTGGAATGAAGACATAATTTCTAGAGTTGTGACACACAGTAATGTGACCATGGGCTGCAACAGTTAAGAGAAAATTGTAATAACTAATAGAGTGTCAGGAACTGCAGACCACTTACTCAGACTCACAATTTACTTGGATGTCTGCCCTGCCCTGTGGGATCAACTACTGGGATTATGGCAGACATCTGCCCCGCCCTGCAGGATTTTAAACTACAAGGATTACTGCACTAGGATTATTGGTTTTGAGATTTACTTGGATTTAAACATGTCTGCCCTGCCCTACAGGATTTTCAATTCCAGGGACTATTGTGAATAACTGCCCTATTTTATGTATGCTAGGATTATGGTTGTGAGGGTTTTGTACCAAATAAAGGTGTGGCAAACTCAACCAGGCATGGGCTCTTTCTGCTTGTGAGGTACTTGGTCTTTTGCTGCTGCTGCTCAGAGTAGCAAGAGCAGAGCCCAGGCTCAGCCTTTTTCTCAAGGTTCCAATTTTGTTGTTTCTTGGTTGTTAATCTTTTCTTTTTTTCCCAGTACCGGGGATCAAACTCAGGCCCTTATGTTTCCAAAGTAGGTGTGGTACCACTTGAGCTAAATCCCCAGCCCCTTGTGGGTTGTTAATCTTTTTGTTGTGGGACTCACAGCAAATTGGAGCCCGCCCTGAAGGTTCTGGCTGCGTCCTCTTACCCTGTCTCTCACAAGAGAGAAGGTTTTGAATGTTTGCAGCACAAAGATGGGATCAATGTTTGAGATTACAGACATGCCCTTCTCTGATCTGATCATTACTAACTGTATACACACATTAAAATATCACACAGTAGGGGCCGGAGATTTAGCTCAGTGGTTCCAGCGCCGGCCTCACAAGCACAAGGCCCTGAGTTTGATCCCCGGTAACCACATATAATGCTGGGCGTGGAGACACACCCACCAACAATCAACACCGCATACCACAATGCCGGGTGTGGTGGCTCATACCTGTAATCCCAGCACTCCAGAGGCACAGACAGGAGGATTGTTGAGTTGCAGGCTTGCCTGGGCTACATAGTGAGCTCAGGGCCAGCCTGAACTACAAAGCGAGACCCTGTCTCAAAAAAAAAAAAAAAAAAAATAGGGGCCAGAGATTTAGCTCAGTGGTTCCAATGCCTGCCTAGCAAACACAAGGTCCCTGGTTCGATCTCCAGTAACCACATACAATAATACTGGGCATGGACTCACACCCACTGGCAATCAGTACCACATACTATAGTGCTGGGCATGAGGCCTCATGCCTGTAATCCTAGCAATTGGGAGGCAGAGGCAGAAGGATTGCTGTGAATTTGAGGCTTGCCTGAGCTACAGAGTGAGCTCAGGGCCAGCCTGAACTACAAAGTGAGGCCCTGTCTCATAAGATAAAATATAAAATAAAAATATACATATTTTTAAGAGGCTATAAAAGGTCTAAGATTTCCCCCCTTGCTTACATTCTGATATGCTGATATATTAAACTTCTAATAACTGCATGGACACTGGCAACATACATGAGATTTAGCATCACTAACAAAGGGCTTTAAGGTCCAGGTCTTGGCAGCATGAGCTTCACATTTATGCTGCTTTCTGTCCAAGCCTCATGGAGGTGATAGGGATCCTGCATACTCGATAGATTTGTGTCAAAATTCTCCATCCGTGCATGTGTGTGTGTTTGCATGTGTGTGTTACTAGGGACTGAACTCAGGGAACACTGAACTACAACCCCAACCTTTTTCATTTTATTTCAAGACAAGTTCTCACTAAACTGCTCAGACTGACCTTGAACTTGCAGTACTCCAGCCTCAACCGCTGAAGTAGCCCAGATTACAGGTGTGGGGCCACCATGCCCAACAACCGTCAGTCTTATAGAAAGCTGTTAGGAAACAGGTCTAATATTTTCTAGGAAGAAAAATAACCTTTTCTGGTCAGGAAACAAACATGTCTGGAAGGAAATACTAACTTCTAAGTAAACAGAGAGACGTGTGAAAGCCTCTGGCTCAGAAGAGGTTCAGCAGTCTGAGACACGTGGAAGGTTCTCTTGACCGTTAATCCTGATAGGTCAGCTTCACTGGGTTAAAAGATGCCTAGACTGGATGCAGTGGTGCACACCTGTAATCCTAGTTCTAGGAAGGCTGAGGCAGGAAAATTACTGTGAGGTGGAGACCAGCCTGGGCTACATAGTGAGACTCTGTCTCAAAAAAGAAAAGTAGAAATCACATCAAATAGAAATGTATGCTGCACTGATCCTAGACTTAGGCTGATCCTTTCTCAGGTTTGTTTGCTGTTTTGTTTTGTTTTGTAAACAGGGCTTTGTTACATCACCAATTTGCCCAGGTTGGTCTCAAACCTGGGGATCACGTGTTGGGATGCCAAGCCTATCTCATCACACCCAGCCTATTCCTTAGATTTTTCTAAATCATTTGTACCAAAAGTATTTGGTTGTTTATTTCTCCTATTGTATAGTCATCCCACCCAGAAAAAGCCGAGGTTCACAAATCTTCAGTTCATTTCCCATTTTCTTTGATGAAACCACATCTATTATTCCATTGGGCATAGTCTCTCTTTGTGCAATTTATAATTAGTATATTACTATAAAATTCAGCATTTAATCATTCTTATTGTTTCAGTTTTTCCAGCATGACTCTAGGTCCTGTGTTATACAGATTTTTAAAAATCTATTTAAAAGAGTAGATCGAATGTTTCCCCTGAAGGCAACCTTCATTTCACATGGCCTGTATGTTAATTTTTTGGTTGTAAAATACAATTAAATGTGAAATTAGTAAGACACAACAAAGAAAAGCTCATGCTGTGCAAAAAATAGTCCAGAACACCTACCTATATCCCTAGAATATTTCTCATAGGCCTGTTTCCTACATAAATCATACCAGAAGGCAATTTTAGAACCACATCTAAATGTTTTGCCATTTGTTAACTAAGCATCCCTAAGCATCCTTACTTTTCTTACTGTTTCTTTCTGTTCATTATGTTGGCCATATCTGCCAGGATCCCTAAAATGCAACCAAAACAAACAAACAAAAAAATGGTCTTTCTGAATCTTGAAATATTCGGTTCCCCATTAGTGCAATTCCCTGAGATTCCGGTCCCACCGCTGTTGAAGCCACACTCTTCCTTCTGTACTTCTGTAATGGAAACCTTGTCTCCATCCAAGGTCAGCTGCCCATTCGGGTTCAAGTGGGAAGTGCAGTGTCTTGCTGTGTATTGTCTCTCCTTGTCACTGTAAGAACAACAAGGGGCCATTTTCCTTCCATCTAATGTCCCTGTTCCCCAGTCAGCTGTTGCAGACCCAGTTTTTTGTCTAGAGGATTCAGACACACACACACACACACACACACACACACACACGGCACGTCACTACTGCTCCGCCAGCTGCTGTGGGTCCTGAGTGGCTGGCAGACCTAGACTTTGGGGACCACCTCTCAGCTGCCACCCCCAACCTCACACAGAACCTTGCCGTGCTCTTCAAATGGAGCAGAGTCACCAGCTACAATGGGAGAGATTTTTATTTTTAATTAACATAATAACTCTATGGATGTGAGAGGTACTGACATTTTTGGTTGTTTGGTGCTTCTGTGGAATGAGCGTAGGTCTTTCATTTCAAAATGAACTGGCAGCCTGTGTTGTTTTGTTTTGGCACAAGGTCTTGTTTAGCTGCGGCAATCCTCCTGCTTCAGCCTCAGTACTAGGAGTACAGGTGTGTGCCACCATACCTGGCTTACCTGAATATTTTTAACGTATATTCTATAAGACTTTTGACACAGTCAATCAGAAAGGAGATGGATATGAAATATTTGTTGCCTGGTGAACATGCTCTCAGTTCTCTGAAGTGCAGAACAATAGATCTATCCTGGACACTGCAGAATTTCCTCAGGGTAAATTGCCTGTCTTCCCTCCTGCCCTAACCAGGCTGTTTCTTTCTTTCTTTTTTTTTTTTTTTTTTTTTTGACAGAGTCTCACTTTGTAGTCCAGGCAAGCCTCAAGCTCAGTAGTCCTCCTCCTGAGTGCTGGGATGACAGGCGTGAGCCACCACACCAGGCACTGTTGTATATGGTTACGAGGATCAAACCAGGGACCTTGCACTTGCTAGGCAGGTGTCAGAACCCCTGAGCTAAATCTCTGGCCCTAACCAGGCTGTTTTGATTCTTCCTTAAAACTCAGGACTGTGTTATTATAGGGGAAAAAAACTCATAGAAAAGAAAGAAAAAAGAAAAATGAGGTCAAAATTACTTTCTAGGTCAGTTCTATTTTCAGTCTGTGCAGCACAGTGTACCCTTGTGTCAGAGCCTCCATCCATCTGAATACTCAGGAGCCGTCGCTGTACCCCGGTAAACTGGCATTTTCACACACTCCCTCTGCAAGGAAGAATGACCTGGATAACTGGGCAAATGCAAAAATGAGGAGGAAAAGAAGCAGCAAAGATATATCTAAAGCCACAGACTTTGTGATAAATAAATGAGTATGTATGACTGTGGGGTGCGGATAAATGTAGGTTACAGTTTAATTAGCTCTCCTTTCAGGCTACTGACCCCTCAGCTCCACTGTTCTATTGAGCAATGACCACCTAGCATGCCTGGGGTGAGGCGCCATAAACTTCCCTATCACGATCCTCATGAATTTCATCTTAAACTGGAACTTATCAGAGTACTATTTGTTATCAATGACTCTTAATACTTCTTCATTTTCTATAGTTAACTAGGAAAGGACAGAAAGAATCATAAAACCCACTCATTAAAATATTTTTCTACCCTGTCTTTTTTTTTTTTTTGAGACAGGGTCTCATTTTGTAGTTCAGGCTGGCCCTGCGCTCACTATGTAGCCCAGGCAAGCCTTGAACTCAGCAATCCTCCTGCCTCTGCCTCCTGAGTGCCAGCATTACAGGCGTGAGCCACCACGCCCGGCACTGTGGCATGTGGTATTGATTGCTGGTGGGTGGCATGTGGTGCTGACTCCTGGTGGGTATGAGTCACCACACCCAGCATTCTATATGGTTACCAGGATTGAACTCAGGACCTTGCACTTGCGAGGCAGGCGCCGGAACCACTGAGCTAAATCTCTGGCCCTTTTTTCTTCTTTTTAATAGCAGGCATCAGAAACAAGGAATGCTGACTTTTATTCGAAATTTTTTTCTGAGACGACATCTCCTCAGGGCCCAGGCTGGCCTTGAGCCTGGGATCCTTCTGTCTCAGCCTCCCCATGCTGGGATTACAGGTGGGCACCACCCTCCGAGGAGGCCATCCTTGTCTTTCTCCGTGGGGCTCATTTGAAATTAGTTGCATCACATCCTGTGAAAGCTCTTCGTTGTCACCGAAACTGTTGCTTAATTTCATTCTTTCGTAGTCATTCTCAGTGTGCCTTTTGGTTACTAACTCATCCTTGCTGGGTGCTGCAAACAAAGTGAATAGACTTTGTTAGTGGTTCATGATGAGCTTTCAGTGAGTCTTGCGTTGCCACGAAGTGGAGAGAAAGTTCTCCGAAGAGGAGGATGTGCTCTTACACACCTCCATGTTCCTCAGGAGGCCAGTGTTCACTAAGTACATACTCAATCTCAGCCCCAAAGTCTATTATTTTCTCAGCTAAATTTGGCAGCCATACCCGGAAAGAACCTCTCTCTCTATGTCTCCGTTGCTCTTTCTAGCGAAGTGAGCTGAGTTTGTGCGTGGGGAGTCTCGGAAGGGGAGGCTGCTCTTCCTACAGCAAAGGTGGGACGGCTGGGGCCACCTGGAGGCGGGAAGTGGCACAGCCACACAGCGGAGCGCTCCACCGACTCCCTGCGGGTCAGCAGGACCCGTGCGGAGCTGTGATGGGCCAGGGTTCGCTTAGAACAGCGCCACACATTCAGCTCTTGGGGGACGACAGACATTTATCATCGATGATTAATCCTTTCTGGAATCCACTTTGAGGCTAAAGGGCTCCTTCCTTGCATTCTTTCCTCTTCGCGCACCAGGCCCACAGTCTCTCATCAGGCCACGTCCACCGTCTGGGCTGTGGTCGCAGCGCCTGAGGGTTTAACTGTGGGGCCAAACTCAGGCCCACCTTGCAGCCCATGTCTCTGGGAAGGGCCTGTTTCTTGGCTCGCTGCATAACACCTGGTGTAGATTTCAGTGTGACACCTGAAGGAATTAGACACCAACAGATCTTAGCATGTTTCCAAGTGCTATATTTAAGATACTAATTCTCCAGGGGCAGAAACCTGAGGAACAGTGTTCAGCGGGATTAGAGGGGACTTGTAAGGCCCTTGGCACAGTCCAAGACTGTCCAAGGCGGAAGGCAGCCCCGGGGGTCTGGAGAAGCATGAGCCCATGGGACACTAAGACCTGCATGTGAACCCGGGATGCTTAATTGTCATTCTGGATCCATCCCTGACTCGAGTGGCCCCTCCAGACCTGGTTGTGCACAGAGCATCTCAGCGCAAAGCGTGTTTCATACACTGAAGTCCTTGTCATTATCCAGGGCCTTAGGAAGAGCCACAGGCCCCGCCCAACGTGCACTGAATCACAGTGGTCCTACCATTCTGGGAGGCTGAGGCAGGAGGGTCACAAGTTCTGGCCCAGCCTAGGCAACTTAGGGATACCCTATCTTAAAGTGGGGCTAGAGATAGAGCTCAGTATGAAGGCTGTGAGTTCACTTCCAAGTACTGATAGAAAAAGGTGGATGAAGAAGAAGAGAAAACAGCAACTGAATGAGGGTTCTGGGGAAAACGCTCAGACCTCGGGTGACTTTTTATGACTGTACTGATTCCCTATGAGCTTGAAAACTTCACTAATAAAAAAAATTTACTTCACACAGAGCAGAAGATTGTGTAAGAAGAGAAAAGTGATTTTAATTTTCTGTGTGATTGTGCTGTGAATGGCATTTTCATAGTCATAATAATATAAATAGTAAATGGTAATCTATTGGTGGTACCAGGGATCAAATTTGGGGCCTTGTATTTCCAAGTTAGGCATGGTACCAATTGAGCTAAATCTCTGGCACATATAGTGATTTTAAAATACTGGAGAGTGCCGGGTATGGTGGCTCACTCCTGTAATCCCAGCACTTGGGAGGCAGAGACAGGAGGATTGCTGAGTTCGAGGCTTGCCTGGGCTTCATAGTGAGCTCAGGGCCAACCTGAACTACAAAACGAGACCCTGTCTCACAAAAAAAAAAAAAAAAAAAAAAAAAAAAAAAAAAAAAAAAAAAAAAAAAAAAAAAAAAAAAAAAAAAAAAAAAAAAAAAAAAAAACACTGGAGATTTTCACACTGGTATAGGGAGAGGGAGAATAAAAATCCTATCCTGTAGAAAATCCTATCCTGTAGTAGGAAGCTGAAGAAAAATCAAGAAGTAGCAATACAAAAATACCTTAGCAGTACAGAGGTGAAAATCAAGAGTCAAATTAAAGATTGAGAATATTGCCTAGGAGGAGTATGATCTCAATGTATAACCAAAACATACCAATAAATTCAATTTACTTAAAAAAAAATGTTCCAGGGCTGGAGATTTAGCTCAGGGGTTCCAGCACCTGCCTCACAAGCACAAGGTCCTGAGTTCTATCCCAGTAACCACATACAATTCTGGGTGTGGTGACTCATGCCTACCAGCAGTCACAGCAATCAGTACCATATACCACAGTGCCAGCGTGGTGGCTCACGCCTGTAATTCCAGCACTTGGGAGGCAGAGGCAGGAGGATTGCTGAGTTCAAGGCTTGCCTGGGCTACATAGTGAGCTCAGGGTCAGCCTGAGCTACAAAGCAAGACCCTGTCTCAAAACAAAACAAAACAAAAATTATCAATGAGCTGGAGATTTAGCTCAGTTCCAGTGCCTGCCTAGCAAGTGCAAGGTCCTGAGTTAGATCCCTGGTAATTACATACAACAGTACTGGGCATGGGACTCATGGCCACCAGCAATCAATACTGCATACCACAATGCCAGGCGTGGTTGGCTCACATCTGTAATCCCAGCACTCAGGAAGCAGAGGCAGGAGGATTGCTGAGTTGAAGGCTTGCCTGGGTTGCATAGTGAGCTGTGGCCAGCCTGAACTACAAAGCAAGACCTGGTCTCAAAAAAGAAAAAAAAAATATCAGTAAAACTCTACACGTCCTGACTTAGAGCACTAACATGAGAAATGAGAAGACTTGCACTAATTTGACGTGGCAAAGAGGTAGGAGTCATCTAATTATTCAACCTCTTCTCTACCTAAGTGGCAGTGCTGGAAACTTACACCTCACTTACTCAGTTGGTAAGTCCAAGCGGGTCTGTTGGCAGAGATTTCACAGGCAGGGCCATTAACTAAAGAAAATTAATTAAATCAATTTTCCTAGAAAGGTAATTGCTTAAAGTCTCTGTTCAAAAGATAGGGAGGAACTGACTGCTTCAGTGTTACCTTTGCACAGTGTTCATTATCTTACAGAGGCGGATTGTCAGGGCTTCTTCCTAGATCCTCCCCCAGGGAGAATGAGGTGGGACTACTTTGGAGGTGGCTGAATCTAGAGTGTGTAATTTATTCACGATGGGGCTGAGGTAGAGGGTACTAGGATTAAGGGTCTGAGTACTGCCCGCCCTAAGTGCTCTGGATAAAATAAAGGAGAAGATAAAATAAGAGGGTGTAAAGGAAGGGCAGGGGAATGGAAAAAGTAAGAATCAAGATATATCACTTACGCGTACAAATTCTCACTGATGCATGTGATTGCACTGTATTCCTAAAATGCACCAACAAATTCAATAAAGGAAAGATAAAAGGAGCACAAAGGTCCCTTGCGTTTGCTATCTTCCGTCGCTAGGAAGTGTTGCCTTCCTGTGCCCAGCCTTAGGGCCGCTGATTATGGACCGAAACCTCTATGAACTGTAAGCTAAATAAACCCCTTCCCCTCTAACTTTGCATGTCGGGTATTTTGTCTCAGTAGCAAAAGAAAAGGAACTAGCACATCTTAATTTCAATCCCTTGCCTGGATGTTGCTTTACAATATATCCTCACTCTATATTAGCATAGTGTTTGAGGAAAATAACTGAGTCGCCAGTGCTTGGTGTTCAGAATGGCGTCTGTTTATAGCTGGTGTCCTAGGGTAGGGGAGTTATCAGCTCTGAGCTTCCGCATTCTTGTCAGAGGTAACAGCAGAGGTGACAATAACCTATTTCACTGGGTTGTTGTATGGAATGAGTTAAAGTCTGTGAAGAGTTTGCAGCTATTAACCACCATGTGTCTTATTTCCAGACATAATCTAGTCTTGTCCTTGGACGTTTTTTGTTTTTTTTTTAAGAGTAGGAAAAGTTTGCTGAGAAAGGAAGCTTCCGCCTAAGAGAGACAGAAGGGGGAGCCAAAAGTAGGTTACCCTGTCCTGGGACATTTTTAATGCTTAGCTATTATTAAAATAATTTCACTCAAAGAAGCCAGAGGTGGTTATCATGGCAGCAATCAGCACTCAGGAGGCTAAGAGAGGAGGATGGTGAGTTTGAGGGGCTACATACATAACAAGTTCAAAATGGATTGGGCTATAACAGTGAGAACTTGTCTCAGAAGAGGGGGAACTTGTTTTCATTTTTTAAAAAACATATCCTGACATATAATTTTTAGTAATTTATTAAGTCTGAAACAACACTTAAAACTCCAGTAATCCCATGAACAGGAAAACTGTAGTTTTGGCCCATTCGACAATAGAGCCATATGGTACAGACAGCAACAGCACACCTGGCACAACACACACTCAGAAGTACCATGCAGGCCCGCCAGGTGGCACACTCCAATAATCCCAGCTATTTGGGAAAATGAGGCAGGAAAGTGGAAGGTTCAAGGCCCTGCTGGACAAATGTGAGGGGTAAGTGTCACTGTTGACTGCACCATTTGGGAGCCTCACAGAAGATTAGTAAAGCATACTCTGAGGTCTTGGAGGGGTCCTCAGGTTCCAGGTCTGGCCCCCGGTGCCTTCTTCCCTGGTGCTGTCCCCCCAGGTCGTCTTTGCACCGCCATGAGCCAAGCAGCTATGCCCAGGACCACCCAGGACTGGGAAACGAAACACGAGCAGAGACAAAGTAAGTTCCAGATGTCAGATACTTTGTCGTCCGATGGAAAAACTGACAGCATAGCACCTTGTAAGACCCTGTCTCAAACTTCAGAAAAAAAAAATGAACAGAAGTTCTCAGGATGCAGCTCGGTGGCATCTCTAACCAAGCATTCACAAGGCCCTGGATTCAGAGCCCAATGTAGGGCGCAGGGAGTCCCACACGACATAGTCCCCTGAGCAGTGCCTAATGCTAGTGAATTAAAAGGCAACGACCGATAGGGGGCGCTCCCGAAACATAACTCCCTTCAGCAAAATCACGGTTTAAAGAAAACAATAGTTGAGGCAGAAGCAGCTGAGGAAGCCATAGGCCCATGTTGGTTTGTGGATAAGAAAGCCCTAATTCCTTAGAAGCATGATCAGTATTATCAAGGTATTATAGGTAGAAAAGCCAGCTAGACACATGTAGGCAGATAGATAGGGCCAGCCCTTGAAAGACTTGGAAAAAAAGAGGATCCTTCTGAAGGCCAACACCATCAATGAGAAATTGCACCACAGGCCTCACTGTCTGCTAGGATGGAAGGTCAAGGTCTGGATCCAGACCCTCCTTGGAATGTGGTAATTACAAAATTCCCAGGTAATGGGCCACAGGACCTTGAACCACCTGGAGGAGTCTCCTGACAAGAAAGACCCTCTAAGGCTTGATTCCACATTTGGTGGCCCTATGTTTGAACCCACCCACCTCATGATTTTGGTCTATAAAATTCCCCTGGAAGAAGCAATCCTTGGGTTACCCACTTTCCGAGTTCCCCCTTCTGTCTCTCTTAAGGCAGTAAAATTTTCCTACTCAAACCTCCATCGTTCCTAAAATTCATTCTTCGATTTTTAGAGAACATGAACTCACATTTCAGCTGGGGAGCTAGGCCTTGCTCTTCTGCATCAAGGGAAGGGATAACTAGACCCACAGACTTCTTTTGTAGAGTTCTTGAAGGAACATGAATTATAGACATTATCGTCTTGGTTGGACACCAAGAAATAGTAACTGTACAATCACCACCTTAAAGAAATGCTCTTAGTGGAAAGACAAATGATACTAGGAATGTGAAGTTACATTCTAACAAAAGTGTTGTAACTGGGCCTCGGGATCCACTTCAGGAAACTCTGCCTCTCAGTGTGAAATAGCATAACTGCATGTATCCTGCAGGAACCCTATGCATGGCCAATCATCAGTAGAAACAATGTAAGTGCTGCCTAGCAGCTAAATTACTTGTTCTGATAATAGTGATCAAAAAAAGTCCATCCAAGGGCTGGAGATTTAGCTCAGTGGTTCCGGCACCTGCCTCGCAAGCGCAAGGTCCTGAGTTCCATCGCAGTAACCACATACAATGTTGGGTGTGGAGACTCACGCCCCCCAGCCATCAATACCACATACCACAGTGCCAGGCGTGGTGGCTCACGCCTATAATCCCAGCACAAGGGAGGCAGAGGCAGGAGGATTGCTGAGCTCAAGGTTTGCCTGGGCTATATAGTGAGGTCAGGGCCAGTATCCCTTGTTCAGCTAAGAAAAATATGTATTATAATGCAGAGGGGTAGAACTTTCTGTAGACATCTAATAGTCTATTTGTTCTAAAGTTTTGTTCAATTCTGATACTTGATTGTTGTTTTTTTGTCTAGTTGATCAATTTGTGACAGTGGGGTATGTAAGTGTCCTATTACAAATGGATTAGTGTTTATTTGATTTTAATGTCTGTTAACATTTGTTTTATATAGCGGGGTCCACTGCTATTTGGGGCATATATATTTATGATTGTTATGTCTTCCTATTGGATTGTTCTTTTTACAAAGAGGTAGTGATCTTGTCTCTCTAGTTGTGGCTTGAAATCCACTTTGTCCACAAATAGAATAGTGTTCCCTGCTTTTTCCCGTGTTCCTATCACATGGATCCTGTTTTCCATCCTTTGACTTTCAATCTCTGAATTCCTTTTTGAATTAAATATGTTTTCACATGAAATACATTGTTGCATCATGCTTTTTGATTCACTCTTTTTGCTTGGTGAACTGAGATCATTCACATTGATGGTCATACTGATACATAATGACTTAGCCCTGTCATATTATTTTCATGCTGTCAGCTCACTTCTTTCCTCCTCTGTTTAATTTTTTGCCTTGTCTGCTGCATTCATTCTGTTGGGGTTCATGGAGTTGTAACTCTCTCTATTTCCTTCTAAAATATCTTGCAGAGCACTTTGGAGTGCTGCTTTGGTTGTCATCGATTTCTTCAGGTGTTCTTTGTCATGGAAGTATCTTATTTCTCCATCAGTTTTGATAGTTTTCTTGGGTACATCAGTCTGGGTTAAAGGTTGTTTGCCTTTAAGGGCTTAAAATACTTCATTCCAAACTCTTCTTGACTTGAGGGTTTGCGTTAAGAAGTCTACTGTGGGGTCAGAGGGTTAGCTCAGTGGTTCCGGCTCCTGCCTCCCAAGCACAAGGTCCTGAGTTCGATCCCTGGTAACCACATACAATGCTGGGCATGAAAGACTCATGCCCACCAACAATCAACACCGCATACCACAGTGCCGGGCGTGGTGTCTCACGCCTGTAATCCCAGCACTCGGGAGGCAGAGACAGGAGGATTGCTGAGTTCGTGGCGGCTTGCCTGGGCACCATAGTGAGCTCAGGGCCAGCCTGAACTATAAAGCAAGACCCTGTCTCAAAAAGCAAAAAAAAAAAAAAAAA
>PVIC010045984.1:0-14434 GCA_004025085.1 Thryonomys swinderianus
GAACCACTGAGCTAACCCTCCGGCCCCCTAGAATGTATGTTAGTTTTTATAAAATAGGAAATATCCAAAGGGAATTTGGTGTGGGAATGGAACGAGAGGAAGGAATAAATATGATTCCGAAAGAAAATAAAAGAGCATGTATGCAGGGGGTGGGGGGGTGAGGTTGTGGGTAAAATGAGAATTAACTTGTGTCAGATACTCATACAAATTCCCCAATGTTGTGTGTGATTGTGGGATGTATATAAAATGTACCAATAAAGAATTCAATTAAAAAAAAAGAATTGGGCCAGAAATTTAGTTCAGTGGTTCTGGCGCCTACCTGGCAAGCGCAAGGTTCAGAGTTCGATCCCCAGTAGTCACATTCAACGATGCTGGGGGTGGTGACTCACTGTCCATCAGCATTCAGTACCACATACCACAGTGCTGGGCGTGGTGGCTCATGCCTGTAATCCCAGCACTGGGGAGGCAGAGACTGGAGGATTGCTGAGTTTGAGGTTTGCCTGGGCTACATAGTGAGCTCAGGGCCAGTTTGAACTACAAAGTGAGACCCTGTCTCAAGAAAAAACAAAAAAAAAGAATAAATGCCATGAAGAATAAAGAAGCAGAGCCCAGTTTAGGTGAATACTGATGGAACCCTTTCTGAAGATGCAACATTTAAGCAAAGACTTGAATGAAAGTGATCCCTACTGAGATTTAAATCTTTGGACAAGAGAAGAGTAAACAGAGGCTTTGCAGAGGGTCATGATAAAGAACAGTGAGAAACTTTTTATCACCTGGAGACAGTGAGAATATAGATAGGAATAAAGTGCAAGAGTAGGTGACTAGGGGTCAGGTCATATGGAACCGTTTTAGTCTCCCAAAGATTTTAGAGCTTATTTAAATACAATGGAAAGGATAAAGTTATTGTGGGTAGGCCTTGTGGGCAGCAGACAGGGTGCAAAATAGATTGGTGTTGAAGATAGTAACTACAGAACATTTTTTTTTTTTTTGAGACAGGGTCTCGCTTTGTAGTTCAGGCTGGCTCTGAGCTCACTATGTAGCCTAGGCAAGCTTTGAACTCAGCAATCCTCCTGTCTCTGCCTCCCACGTGCTGGGATTACAGGCGTGAGCCACCATGCCTGGCACTGTGGTATGTGGTATTGATAGCTGGTGGGCGTGAGTCTCCACACCCAACATTGTATGTGGTTACCGGGGATCGAACTCAGGACCTTGCGCTTGCGAGGCAGGCGCCGGAACCACTGAGCTAACCCTCCGGCTCAATACAGAACATTTTTATGGATTTAATTTCAAGTGTGAAAGAAATGGAAGAGAAATAGAGGTAATAACTTTGTAGTTTTTGGATTGAGCTCAAATATTGATTAGGGTACTCAGTTGGAGGATATTTAGAAAACATCAAATTTAAGTTAGAGATACCTGTTAAGTATATTAAATATTTGGTATTAGAAACTCAGTTGCAGCGGGATCAGGGATTTAGCTCAGGGGTTCTGCCATCTGCCTTGCAACTGCAAGGTCCTGAGTTCAATCCCTAGTACTATGCACCACAATGCTGGGCGTGGCGGCTCACACCTGACATCGCAGCACTGGGGAGGCAGATGCAGGAGGATTGCTGAGTTCAAGGCTAGCCTGGGCTACTTAGTGAGCTCAGTTTCAAAATGAGACCCTCTCTCAAAAAACAAAACAAAACAAAAAAGTTTAGTTGCAGTCGGAAGTGCTTATAACCATTGTGTCCATTTGAGTGAACTTCAGATTTGGTCCCCAGCAGAGAGCACCTCTGCCAAAGTACTGGCACACAGTCAGGGAAGGTGCCAGTACAGCTCTAAAAGCTACTTAATTCTATTGTGTGAAACCAACAACTTGTCCTGAAGTAAATGTTGTAAGTTAGGTCACTAATTTTATGGTTTTTTTACTTTTGAGTTTTTTTTTTTTAATTGAGACCATCTGTGTTTTGTTTTTGCTTTGTTTTGAATTCCAGATGCTGGATCTGGTATGGAAGAAGTGGAATTAAACTGGGAAGATTATCTAGAAGAGACAGGGTCCACAGCAGTTCCTTATGGGTCATTTAAACATGTAAGAAATAACTATTTGCTTACTGATTGTATCCTTTTTCCTTCTGATCACTGTGGAATTACTAGTGAATTCAGAGTTATTTTAAGTTGAGGTATTTGAAAAAATTTAAATGTCCTTTCCTTTTTCTTCCTCCTGCTATTCTTGTTAAGAAAACTTGATTTTTTAATTTGTTTCTTTGCTTTTTTTGTTTTTTGAGATAGGGACTTGCTATGTAGTTCAGACTGGTCTTTAACTCACCATGTTGCCCAGGCTGGTCTCAAACTCTTGGTGATGCTCCTGCCTCAGCTTCCCAAGTGCTAGGCTTGCAGGCATGCAGAAAGCTTGATATATTCTAAGTATATGTGTGTATATATGTACAAGTATTCTTCCTTTTTAATAGCTGGATATGGTTGCTCATACCTGTAATCCCAGTACCCTGCACAGCTGAGGCAGGAAGATGGCAAGTTCAATCCCATCTGGGTGATTAAGCTACTTAGTGAAACCCTGTTCCAAAAGTTTAATGAAGAGATGGGGACATAGATTAGTGAAAAGGTCTTGAATTCAGTGTCCAGTACCATCCTAATTATTTATTATTTTTATTCTGACACAGGATCTTGCTAAGTTCCCCAGGCAGGACTCAAACTCATGATTCTTCTGCCTCTGCCTTCCACAATGCTGGAATTAGTCATGTGTCACTTATGCTAAATTCCCTTTTGAAACATGTGAAATTAATTATTCTGAAATTACTATGTATAGTCTGATTGGATTACTATGATAAGATACTGGAGAATGAGTGGTTTAAACTGCAAATTTTTTTTTTTTCCCGTTTCTGCAGAGTAAAAGTTTGCCATCAGTATGCTTGGTCAGTCTTTGATAAAGGGTGATTTCTTGGCTTGCAAATAGCAGCCTTCTTGTGTCTTCACATAGCATAGGATGGGGTGTGGTGGGGAGTGAGTATTTTTTTGAGCAAGTTTGTGTGCTCCTTTATTAAAACTGTCTGGTATCTCTTATGTTGGATCAGAGCTGCAACCTGTGATTTTGTCTAACCCAACTGCATTGTGTGGTCTGAATGTTTGTATTTGCCAGAGAGTCATATGTTGGAACCCATCCTCAACTCTAATGGTAGAAAAAGGTGATGTGATATGAAGAGATGAGGGCTTTGGGAAGTGATTAGAGGCTGAGAGCTTCACCTTCATGAATGGGCTTATTGCTTATGTAAGAGAGGCCTGAGAGAGTTAATTTGGTTATTTCACCAAGTGAAGTGATAGCAGGAAGTCACCATTTGTGAAGTACAGAGTGAGCTGTCATCAGACATTGAATCTACTAGTACCTTGATCTTAAATTCTTTAGCCAGTAAAATTGTGGATAATAAATTTCTGTTTATAAATGACACAGCCTAAGACATTTTGTGATAGCCTGAATGGATGAAGACATGTTCCATAAAAGGCTCATCTTCAAATACAGTCACATGAGAGCTTGAGCATATAAATTTGCATTGGTTACTTTTTCTTCTTTTCAGTATTATTATTATTATTTTTAACATGGAAAGCCTGTTAGTGGTTCTGTAATACTTTGAATTTTTGTTTTTGATATTATTCCTTTTTTTTTTTTTTTCGAGACAGGGTCTCACTTTGTAGTTCAGGCTGGCCCTGAGCTCACTTTGTAGCCCAGGCAAGCCTCGAACTCAGCAATCCTCCTGTCTCTGCCTCCCAAGTGCTAGGATTACAGGAGTGAGCCACCATGCCTGGCTATTATTCCTATTCTAATATGTATTTTATACTAATGTTCAGATAGAGAATTAATTCCCTTATGTAAATTGTGGCTTTTCTTTTCTTTTTTTTGAGACGGAGTCTCACTTCATAGTTCAGGCTGGCCTTGAGCTCACTATGTAGCCCAGGCAAGCCTCGAACTCAGCAATCCTCCTGTCTCTGCCTCCTGGGTGCTGGGATTACAGGCGTGAGCCACCATGCCTGGCTAAATTGTGGCTTTTAAAGTGCCATTTCTAATTAAAGAAAACTATTTCACCTTCTCTTTTATGAATGATAAAGCAAAAAGAGAGTGAAAAATATATACTTTTTGTTGTTAAATTAAGAGATACTTGTAAACTGGAGTCATCAAGTATGGTAAGGGACCACCACAAGTAGTGAAAATCAAACATGGATATGAGGAGATTCTGAGAAGTGATGCTTGTGAGTAGTACATCACAGAAAAAGCTTGTAGAACTCAGATTTTCAGGTCAGTGGACATGAGTGTACAGCCATCTGGAAAGACTTTTATAGGATCCAGTTTGGAACAAATAAAAGAGGAAAATAATAGTAAAGAAAGAAGTAGGGATAAGTCATATTTGAAAAGAGTGAAAAACCTTTCTTAAATGGTACATTCTGTTGAACAAACAGCATTCACTCTGAGAGAGACTAAACTCTACGTGCTATTCTAGAAGAAAAATCAAAAGAAAAAAAGGCTGTAAAGCTGTCAGGAAGAGGACTACAAACACAATCAACCCTGAGACATAGGTGAGGGTCCATTACACTCTGGGAAGAACAGAAGAAAAATAAACCTTCTGTGGGGGGAGGAGTAGAAACACATGCTGAAGCACTAAGAGTCCCCAGCTGTTGAGATAGGGGTAGGATCACTGAGAAGTTCCCCTCCAAGACCCAGGGACAGAGACTAAGGTTCAGTTTATACCTGAGGTTGTCAGAGTATTTTATTTCAGCTGTCTGTCACCACGAGGTTAGAAAGTATTTAGTTTCTTGTAGGGGAAAAGGCAAACATATGAAGAGACATTCTCTGCTCTCCAGTGACAAAGAGACGATGTAAGTCTGTGTGGAGCAGAGTCATTCACAAAAAGAACCCTCTGGGACATGAGCCTCCATCCTAAATATGTGATGATACTTTAGGAATTTGAAGCTTCTGGTATATATGCATAGCCATGGTAACAGCAGACCCCAGACCCAGCTCTGGAACTAACTAGATTTACTTAGTCTTTTCCCTTGAATTAAAGGCCTAAGAAAAGAAAAAACATACCATTTCTAGGCATAAATATTATTTATTATGTATCAGTTGTTCTAGGATGTTTTATTTTCAACCAAAAATTATAAAGAAGCAAGAGAAAAATAACAAACAAAAGACAAAACAATCTACAGATCAGACTCACATTTGGGGCTATCAGGAAATTTTAAGTTACCGTGATTAATATGTTAAAGGGCTCTTGCACATTGGAGAATGTGAGCAAACAGAAGAGAAATATTAGCAGAGGTGAAAACTGTTAGAAAAAAATGAACTGGAAATTATAGAAATGAAAACATAGTAACAGTGGATGAATGCCCTAGTCAGGCTCATCATTACACTTGACAACTGAGGAAAAGACCATAAGACTTGAAGACAGGTCAGTAGAAACTACCCAGATTGAAACAAAGACAAAAGGGAAGAGAGGAACAAGACAGAAGACCCAACAGCTATGGGAAAACATTAAGTGGTGCAATGTATTTGTATTTGGAATTTGGGAAGCCAGAAAGAGAGTAAAGAAGATATATTTGGAGAAATAATGACAATTTCTTTTTTTTTAATTCTGGTACTGGAGATTGAACTCAGGACCTTAGGTTTGTGGGGCAGGTGCCACTCAGCTAAGTCCTCAGCCCAATAACAGCAATTTCTGTAGAAAAGAAAAATAACACATCATAGATCTAAGAAGCTCAGGGGATATGAATCAGAATAAATACTAAACAGACAGACAGAACCAACCAGAACGCATTATGCCAAACTGTGAAACCAAAGAAAGAAAATCTTGAAGACTATCCAAAGGATGAAAGACATACTGCAAATAGAAGAGCAAAGAATTACAGCAAAAACTGTAACCCAGAAGATAGTAGAGTAAAATCTTTAAGGTGTTGAAAGAAAAAAGAAAACAAAAAAACCTGTCAACCCAGAATTCTGCATGCTGCAAAAATTCTGTCCAAAGTGGAAAAGAATTTTTTCCCCAAAGTACAAAAATTAATAGAAATCATTACCAGACCCATCCCATACTGCAAAAAAGTTTAAAGGAAATTCTTAAGGCAGGGGAATTTGATGGAAGATAGAAACTTGAGTCTATACAAAGAGATTTAAAAAATGATGGAAAAGGTTATGCATATAAGATATATAAAGTTTGTTTTTCTTAAGTTCATTATCTCTAAGAGACAACTATATAATACATGTCATTTTTTAGGCACAAACAACGGAAGGAGGATTTGGGAGTATATTGTTGTTAAGATCTTTACATGATACATGAAGTGGTAAAATATATGAATATAGATAGAGAAGCATACTGAAATATAGTTTAAAAATATACTGAAAACCTTTTTTTTGAAACAGGGTCTTGCTGTATAGTTTAGTGTGGCCTTGAACTCACTATGTAGCCCAGGCTGGCCTTGAATTCACAACAGTCCTCTGCCTCAGCTTTCCAAGTGCTGGGATTACAGGAATGCACCACCATGCTTGGTGAAAGCCTTTCAACCACTACATCAAAAATTATTTTGTTGGGCTGGAGATTTAGCTCAGTGGTTCTACTGCCTGCCTAGCAAGTACAGGGTCCTGAGTTCGATCCCAGTAACTACATACAATACTGGGCATAGTGACTCACACCGACCAGCAATCAGTACCACATACCACAGTGCTGGGTGTGGTGACTCACACCTGTAATCCCAGCATTTGGGAGGCAGAGACAGGAGGATTGCTGAGTTCCACACTTGCCTGGGCTACATAGTGAGCTCAGGGCCAACCTGAACTACAAAGTGAAACCCTGTCTCAAAAAAAAATTATTTTGTTATAATATACATAAAATTTACCACTTAAGTAATTTTTTAGTTCCATGACAGTAAATACACTCAGAGTGTTGTACAACTACATGCAGAAGTTTTATAATCATTTCACACAGAAACTAAAGCCAGGGATGATAAATACACACCTATAATCCTAGCACTCAGGAGGGCAAGGCAGGAGGATCACTCCAGGTTTGAGGCCAGAAGCATATTCTTACTCTAAGAGCATAAAATCAGAAATTGAGAGAGCTGTAGCCAGGGTTGATGGTATATTCTTGTACTCCCAGAGTTTAGAAGGCAGAAAGGCAGGAGGGTTGCAATGAATTCCAGGTCAGGGTGGGCTACAGAATGAATTCAAGGCCAGCCAGAACTATATAAAAAGAAACTAAGCCAGGTGTGGTGGCTAACACCTGTAATCCCAGCACTCAGGAGGTTGAGACAGGAGGATTGCTGAATTGAGGCTTGCCTGGGTTACATAGTGAGCTCAGGGCCAGCCTGAACTACAAAGCGAGACCCTGTCTCAAAAAACAAACAAACAAACAAACAAACAAAAAGACAGCAATAACTTAAGCAGTAACTTCCCATTCTTTGCTTTTTATGGTCCTGGTAATTTTATTGGGTTCTTTGTATTTCAGATAGTGGAACCATATATTTCAGTTTTTAGTCCATTTTATTTCACTTAGCACAGTATTCTTAGTATATCATACTTCTATAAGAATTTGTAGTAGTTGTTCGTACATTTACATCACATTTAAATGTACATCACAATGTACATTTAAAATCTAAGGTTTTTTTTTTGCTATTAGGGATTGAACTTGGGACTTTGCAATTACGAGGCAGGCTCTGGAACCACTGAGGTGAATCTTTTTTTTTTTTTTAAGTTGTTTCATAATATAAGACATAATACAAAAACATAATACAAAGTTTTTTAAAGTTGTTTCATAATATAAGTACAAATTCCATACATCAGTGCATTCTCAATTCCTTCTACATGTCCTTTATAACATTGCTGTCATTCTTTTTTTTTTTGAGACAGGGTCTCATTTTGTCGTTCAGGCTGGCCCTGAGCTCACTATGTAACCCAGGCAAGCCTTGAACTCAGCAATTCTACTGTCTCTGTCTCCCGAGTGCTGGGATGACAGGTGCGAGCCACCACGCCCGGCACTGTGGTATGTGGTGCTGATTGTTGGTTGGCGTGAGTCACCACACCCAGCATTGTATATGGTTACCAGGATCGAACTCAGGACCTTGCGCTTGTGAGGCAGGCGCCGGAACCACTGAGTTAAATCTCCAACATTGCTGTCATTCTTATGCCACAGTATTTTAAATGATATAATCAAAAATGCTTTGTTGCTTTTTTTTTTTTTTTTTTTGAGACAAGGCCTCACTTTGTAGTTCAGGCTTGCCCTGAACTCACTGTGTAGCCTGGGCTAGCCTCAAACTCTAGACAGTCCTCCTGACTGCTGGAATTACAGGCTCAGGGATTGAACTAGTTTTGCACTTGATTGGCAGATGTGGGAATCACTGAGCTAAATCTCCTGCCCTGTTGCTATTAATTTTGAACAAACTTTAATCTTTTAGGTCAGTTAATAAGAAGAAGATTTTATTATACCTTCCTTTATTCTCTAGCTTTTTTGCTTTTTATTTAGATCTGAGTATAATTTTCCTTTATAAAAAATTTTAAAAAATATTTCCTGCAAGGTAGAACTACTAGAGACAAAATCCCTCAATTTTAGCTGAACCATGGTAGTACATGACTGTACTCCCAGCTCACTGGGAGGCTGAGACCAGAGGACTGCTAATTCAAGATTTAGGAGGACTCTGTCTCAAAATAAATGAGACAGTGAAGATATTGTTGAGTGTGATGCTGGAGGTCAATCCCTAGTATCTCTGTTTTCAAATAAAAAAAAAAGGAAGGTAAATGGTAGTTTGGTTGTTGTTTTATTCTGTGTGTGTGTGTGTGTGTGTGTGTGTGTGTGTGTGAGAGCGTGCACGCGCACACACTAGAGATTAAATTTTGGATCTTGTGTATGGTTCAGCCTCCCAAGTACCTGGAAATAAAGGCACTACACTCATCCTATGGTTGATGTTAGTCCAACTATTTGTCTAAGTTTATCAATTCAAAGAGATCGTTAGAATTGATCATAAAACAAGATAGAGTTATATAAAATAAATATGCCTTGCTAACCCCAATCAGAAGGTAGTGGGAGTAAATGCTAATTTCAGACAGCAGTTATCAGGGATAAAAAAGGATAAGATATTACATAATGATAAAGGATTCAATTCTGTAAGAACACATAACAGTCAACATGTATGTACCTAAGAGCAGAGCTTCAAAAATTCATAAAAGTACAAGGAGAGACAGATGAATCTGTTACATGGTTGGAAGATTCAGCACCTTTCTATCTGACTGATTCTCAGGCAAAAAATCACTAAGGACCTAGTTGAGCTCAGTAACACTGTCAATCAACTGGATATAATGAACATCAGTAGAGTAAATCATCCAATCACATCCAGTTCACATGAGACATTCACAAAGATCACCATCTGGGCCATAAAACTCAAGATTGTGAATTTACAACAGGGGGAATCATACAGTATCTGCTCTTAGACCACAGTGGAGTTAAACCAGGAATCAACAACAAAAAGGTTAAAAATCTCCATATACATGGAAGTTAAACATCAAAATTCTAAATATTTAGAATTCTAAATAATTCTAAACAACAAAATTATAAAATTGAGTTTTCCTGGAAAAAGTACAGGTTAGCGTTACATTGAACTAAATGGAAACTAAAAGTATTAACTGTCTAAGAATAAATGTAACAAATTTGTAAAGAAACTCCAAACTGTTATTTCTAAGATAAAGAACTATGTAAGTGAAGGAGGGATATACTTTGTTCATGTAATTAGTCATATCTGTAAATATGTCAGTTCTCCACAAATAAGTCTGTAGATTTACTGCAGCCCAAATCAGACTCCTCCTCTCCCAATTTTAGGTAGGTAATAGACAAGCTTATCCTGAAATTTATATGGATAGATAAAAGTCCACAAATAGCCAGACATGCTTAAAGAATAAACAAAACATAAAGACTAGCTGTAGTAGATTTCGAACTTAAGATAGAGGAGTTCTACTCTAACAAAAGATAAATCAGAAATAGAAATACATATCAAAAGTGCTGATTTGTAGAAAACTGATTATATTGTATTCAGTACTTAAAGCACAGCCCCACTTAACTCCATGCACTGATTAATTCCAGATGGATTATCAGCTCTAACTACCAAAAGCATCTAGAAAATAATATAGGATATCATCATTATGGATTTCAGGAGAAGGGAAAGGTTTGGTCAGAAATAACAGAGCAGTGACTTTTTAAAGGGGAAATACTATTGTTAGACTACATTAAATTAAAAATGTCTGTTCATCAAAAGGCATCATCATAAAAATGAGAAGGTATTTGCAACACAAATAACCTCCATAGAACTGGTATCCAGAATAAAAACTGAATGAAAAAGATTGGCCAAATAATTTAGACATTTCCGAAAAGAAGAAATCCATTTGGCTTGTACACACAAAAGATAGTTCCAGATTTGTTGTTTCATATTGTTGTTATCTTACAATATTTTATCTGGGCTAGAACAGTTTTGAGAAAGAAAAGGAAAACAATACTATCCAAGAATAACTGATAGAGCCAGGGATGCAGCTCAGTGGCACCATTCCTATCTGGCAAATACAAAGTCCTGAGTTTGATTCCTGGTATAAAAAAAAAAAAAAGAATAACTGGTAGAAACATAGACCATTTGGGTGACATGTAAAGTACTGCATCCCAGATATAGTACGTATTATGCTAATTTAATATCATTATGGGTTATATTTGACCTTTCCTTACTCTAATCTCATAAATTTTCTGATGATTGTCAGGCTGGGGATTTAGCTCAAGTGGTACTGCCCTTACTGTGGAAGCACAGGGACCTGAGTTCAATCCCCAGTACCACAAAAAAAAAAAACCTCTGATGATTGATCTAGAAATTACTTTTAAACACAATGTCAAAGGCTGTTAAAAAATAGAGAATATTTAGTAATATGTATATCATAGCATTTCCTATAATCATAGACTACTTTGGTGAAAATACTGATTTTCTTCATTTTGGAATGGTCATTGTTATTTCTGTGGTTTGGATCAGTCCTGTGAGTTTGAATTTGAATTTCTAAGGCTTTTCTTAAGAGAGTTTTATTTCATTTAGTACTTTAAAATTTTAAGTCTTAAAAAAATCACTGAGCCAGGCATGATAGCACATGCCTATAATCTCAGCTACTTGGGAGGAGAGGCAAAAGGATTGCAAATTCAAGGTCAGCCTGGATGAATTACTGTGACTGTATTAAAATAAAGCACACTGGGGATGTATCTAGGGGCAGAGTGCTTATACAGTGTGGCAAGGCCCTAAATTCAGTCCCTAAAACTGCATGTGTGCTCTCTCTTCCTCTCTCCCTCTCTCTCAGTGCTAGGCACAGAAATACATATGATACTTCTCTGGCGCCTAATAACACTGTCCCTGTTTAGGTGGACACACGTTTGCAAAATGGATTTGCTCCTGGGATGAAACTGGAGGTGGCTGTGAGGACAAACCCTGAAACCTACTGGGTTGCCACCATCATTACCACCTGTGAGCAGTTGCTCCTCCTCCGCTATGAGGGCTATGGGGACGATCGGAGAGCAGACTTCTGGAGTGACATTAGAAAGGCTAATCTTTACCCCATTGGATGGTGTGAGCAGAATAAGAAGACCCTTGAAGCCCCAGAAGGTAATAAAATCTGTTGAAACATGATATTACTGTAAGAGTTTGAATTAATCAGCCTTGGAGTTTTTAGTCTCTAGCCACATTAGTTTACTTACTATTTTTAGACTTTGTTTCTTTCCTTTGTTTTTTTTTTTTTTTTTTTTGAAACAGGGTTTCACTTTGTAGTTTAGGGTGGTCCTGAGCTCACTATGTAGCCCAGGCAAGCCTTGAACTCAGCAGTCCTCCGCCTCTGCCTCCTGAGTGTCACACCTGGCATTGTGGTATGTGGTACTGCTTGCTGGTGGGCGTGATTTGCCACGCCTGGTATCGTTGTATGTGATTATCGGGGATTGAACCAGGGACCCTGCACTTGCTAGGCAGGTGCTGGAACCACTGAGCTAAATCTGTGGCCCTCTACTTTGATTTTGAATGAATATACTTAAAAGAAATAATGTACATGGGTCAGGAAGCTCCAGCTCTAGACTCCTTTGAATGAAAATACTTGAAATAATGCACATGGGCTGGGATTTAGCTCATTGGTTCCGGCATCTGCCTTGCAAGCACAGGGGTCTCTGCTTTTTTTTTTTTTTTTTTTTTTTTTTTTTGATACAGGGTCTCGCTTTGTAGTTCAGGCTGGCCCTCAGCTCACTATGTAGCCCAGGCAAGCCTTGAACTCAGCAATCCTCCTGTTTCTGCCTCCCGAGTGCTGGGATTACAGGCGTGAGCCATCACACCCAGCACTGTGGTATGTGGTATTGATTGCTGGTGGGCGTGAGTCTCCACGCCCAGCATTGTATGTGGTCACTGGGGATTGAATTTAGGATTTTGTGCCTGGGAGGCAGGCGCCGGAACCACTGAGCTAACCCTCTGGCCCCAGGGGTCTCTGGTTTGATGCCCAGTAACCATATACCACAGTGCCAGGCGTGGTGGCTTACGCCTATAATTCCAGTACTCGGGAGGCAAAGGCAGGAGTATTGCTGTGAGTTTGAGGCTTGCCTGGGGTACATAGTGAGCTCAGGGCTAGCCTGAACTACAAAGCAAGACCCTGTCTCAAAAAAAAAAAAGAAAAGAAATAATGCACATTACCCTATCTTTCAAAATTATTTTCTCCATGTAGGCTTAGGTTGTTAGGATAGAGAACATCAGTTACTTCTTATCCTGTAAGGCTGTGAGGTGCACTGAGTTTAGAACATGTAAATCTGGTTGTTTTTCAGAATGCTGGGCAAATCAGTGTGCTGCTGGTGCTCTTTTTATTTTTATTAGCCTCTCTTTTTATTGGCCTTTCTCCTCTTATTGCTAAGCAGTCTGGAAACTATGAACCAACTAAAATGAACCAACAAGAGCTCCATTCCAGTAAGAAACCCTAGAATTTAAATTGAGGAGAAAGACAGTAAAGGGAAGAGAAAGAAAATGCTGAGAAGTTGGAGGAGGGGAAAGAGAGATTTCAGATTTAAGAAAACACCAGACTTTTTATATTTTTCTTTAACTTCTTATTTTGAAATAATTCAGGTTTATAAGAAAGTTGTAAGAATAGTATCGAAAATTCTTGGATTCTTTTTGCCAAGTTTCTCCAAATGTTGACATTTTACCACATTTGCTTTATCCTTTCTACCCTGCCCGCACTTACTTTTTAGCGAACTGCTTGAGAGTCACTTTTAGACATAGTGCCCTTTTACTCATAAATTCTTTAATGTATCTCTGAACACATGGCATTCATGAATACCATAAAAATATCAAAAACAGGAGGTTACTGCCGGGCGTGGTGGCTCACGCCTGTAATCCCAGTACTTGGGAGGCAAAGGCAGGCGGATTGCTGAGTTTGAGGCTTGCCTGGGCTACATAGTGAGCTCAGAGCCAGCCTGAACTGCAAAGCGAGACCCTGTCTCAAAAAAAACAAAAAAACAAAACAAAAAAACCCTAAAAAAACCCCACAAAACCAAAAACAGGAGGTTACTGATGCAGTTCCATTTAATCTGTAGATAAATTGTCCCCATAACAATTTTATGAGAAATCTTGGGTTATGTGTTAGATTCAGTTATCTTTCTCATAAATAAGTTTTTTTTAAATTAATCTGGAATAGTTCCTCAGGCTTTCTTCATCTTTCATGGCTTTGATACCTTCAAAGGGATAGGACAGTTTCTCAATAATGCTCATTATTTCTTTGTCCCAGGAATGTTCTTTATGTCCTATTTGTGTTCCTGATTCAGGATCCAGTCTAGGATGATACAGCATCTAGTTGTCATCTCTCCTTGGTTTTCTTAATGTTTCTTTGTCTTGACATTTTTGAGGAGTACAGGGAAGTTATTCTGTAGAATTATCTCCAATTTGGGTTTGTCATGTTTCCTTGGATTTAGATTATGTATTTTTCATAGGAAAAATAAACTGTATCTTTGAGATACATATGGTTGATTTGTTATATAACTAATGATTTTAACTTTCATCACTTAAGTTGGTACATGTCAGGTTGATCCACTGTAAAAGTATTCTTTTTTTTTTTGAGACAGGGTCTCGCGTTGTAGTTCAGGCTGGCCCTGAGCTCACTATGGTGCCCAGGCAAGCCACTGCGAATTCAGCAATCCTCCTGTCTCTGCCTCCCGAGTGCTGGGATGACAGGCGTGAGCCACCACGCCCGGCATTGTGGTATGCGGTGTTGATTGTTGGTGGGCATGAGTCTCCACGCCCAGCATTATATGTGGTTACTGGGGATCGAACTCAGGACCTTGCGCTTGCGAGGCAGGCGCTGGAACCACTGAGCTAACCCTCCGGCCCTGTAAAAGTATTCTTTAACCTTCTTTCTTTCTTTCCTTCTTTCTTTC